>PVJA010001436.1:113994-127386 GCA_004027025.1 Myocastor coypus | reverse complement strand
GTAGAATTCAGAGGTGAATCCATCGGGTCCCGGACTTTTCTTTGTCGGTAGGCTTTTTATTACATTTTGTATTTCATTGGCTGTTATTGGGTTGTTGAGAATTTTAATATCTTCTTGATTCAGTTTTGGTAATTTGTACCTTTCTAGGAATCTGTCCATTTCATCTGTGGGTTCAATTCTGTGAGAGTAGAGATTCTCAGAGTAACTATTTATGATTCTCTGTATCTCTGCTGGGTCTGTAGTAATTTCACCCTTTTCATTCCTTATTGCTTGAATTTGAGTCCTTTCTTTCCTCTTACAATTCTTTCTTCTCAGAAGTAAAAACTGGAAATATTTTAAGCTGAAGTAGTACATTTCATTTTCCAATTTTATCTTGAAATAGTAAGATAACTCAAAAATGTAATACTCCATATCAAACAATGAAAAGATAACAACAGCATAACAAGCAAAAGCATTGTCTCAACTTAGAGTTGCTGCTTTCTTCTGAACAAGCATTGCTACTTAATTGTGCAACCCAGGACAAAACACTTAATTTTAAAGGCCCTCATTCCCTTTTTGAGAAAAGCAGATGGCTATTGTAATGTCACTAGTACATAATATTTCATATAACTATTATACAATGCTATACTATTTCATTTATTTTATAACTACTATGCATTTTATTAATATAATGTAATAGGTAATGTAATAGATAATTTTATTTTAATATTGTTGTTCAGTTGTTTAAGGTACTAGAACAACATAAATTGCTTAACTAATTGTACACTGACAGTCTTACAAAGCATTTATAACTTTTTCACTGTTATAAAAAGTATCTGCTGTGAAAACATTACTTGCACATCCTGATTTTCTTAGAATACACTCCTTGAAATGAGAAAAAGGATAAGCATTTGAAAGAATTTTAGGAAAAATAACGACTATTCCATTTTAAAAATTTGAACTACATCTGAGTATAAAGAAAACTGACTAAACACAAAATATATCAGAATTCTTCTTGACAGCAAGGGGACATTACTTATACTTTGCAGAAAGAAATAAATGATTTAGAGTCCTTTAGAATCTTCTAATTAATAGAACTTTTCTCTTGCTGAGTAGCCCTTCAGAAAGTTTATACTATATATCTTATGCCCCTTAGTATCAGGTTTTAAAAAATTATTTAAAAATAAATATAAACCATGTAAAATAGGAATACATGAGTAACTGTTGATCTATAAATGTTTTATGCTCACGGATCCAATAGTAAACATGTTTTTGGCTATGTAGAGCATAGCTGTTGTACTGAAGCACTGGTATTGATGTGGAGATTCTCTGAGTACCTTCCAAAT
Source organism: Myocastor coypus (assembly GCA_004027025.1). Classification (NCBI taxonomy): domain Eukaryota; kingdom Metazoa; phylum Chordata; class Mammalia; order Rodentia; family Myocastoridae; genus Myocastor; species Myocastor coypus. The sequence goes on along the minus strand of PVJA010001436.1, from coordinate 126,061 downwards.
GTTTCCAGAACCCATAGAAGCCCTAGCATACATAATTTCTCCATTTCTTTATATCTGACTTTAAAGCCAAAACCACATAGTGCAAAAAAATTAGTGTTTCTCATAGTACATGAAACTGCTACTAAATAGATGTGTAAACTGCTGGTTTTCTCAAAAAACCTCTGCCAACTGTTTATTTGAAAGTTTTAGAAGAAAGTTATAATAGAACAGAAAGATAAAGATAGTTTAGGATGAAAATTCATTAGGTTAAACAGTACCCAAAACTCTAGAAAGAGATTAGGAAAGATAAACAAATAAGTAGCCTTAAAATGATAATTTTTTTCTTGAGAGGCCCCATAAGCACAATGTTCAGAACGACCTGGGTAACTCAATAAAGTAGGTAGAAGAGAAGTATGTACTTGATAACTTACAGTTTTCTTCAAAGTGAATAGAAATGTATCTACAGATAGATATTATTCAAGAAAATAATACTTAAGGTGAAAATACTAGAGATTAAAAGCTCATTATGTGGTGTTATATGCATCTCATAACAGTTATTGTTGTTAGAAGTCTGAAAATTCAATCATGCAAAATTGAACTGAGCTTCAAATATAGGAATACAATATGCCAAACTGTGCAAGATTTCGGTACACCACAGTTGGAAATGGATATATCAAGAAGGGATAAGATGAAACAAGTCCAAAAAGGTCAAAGAGAGAACACTTAGGCAGCAAAATTAGCATGTCTGATCTAATTGCCCATTGTAGTTTGTTCACCAGAAGATGCCAAAAAACATAGATTGTGAAGTTATATATCATTCTTATAAGTAAAACATAGTCTATGATAATAAGCACTATAAAATAAGTTTTCAAAAAATTTGCAAGATTTTATATAACAGACATGGCATTCTTTTATGCAATGTAGTTAATTTAGAAATAAGTAATCAAAAATAATTTTAGTAATTATATATATTTGGAAATTAGAATCGTGCTTCTTAATTGCTCCTTGCCATACAATAAACCATAATGAAACTTGAAATCATGTGTGACTGAATGCTAGTGGAAACACTAGCGAAACTGAGAATAAACGTGATTGCTTACAAGAAAATGCAGTTTGAGATGTTTATGTAGAAACTAAAGAGATAACGATAAATTAAGAAACCAGGCCTTTCATTCAAAAAGTTTGAAAACAAACATAAATGAAAAACATAAAGAATAAAATATTGAAGATTAACACAAATTATTAGTGAAATAGAAAGCAAAGATACTGGTACAGATTTTCTCTAAAATACAAGACAAAATATTATGAATAAATAATGTAAAAAGCCACAAGATATGCACATGTAGAGAGACAAAAGATCACTATAAGAGTTTTATTTGAGATTGTTATATGGATAAGAAAAAGTTGTCGATCATCCTCAAATTTTCCATGAACTGATACACTTGTGAAATAGAAAATTTCCATAAACTGAGTAAACATGTCCTTCAAAGAATCCCACAGGCAAAATAAGTTTGTGATAAAACTTTAAAAGCACTACAATAAAACTGAGAATCAGAATAGAGTTGTCACTTTTAGCACTCTGCTCGAAACACTGATATGCAGAAGAGGTGGCAGTGGAAAGTGAGCTGGAGCTTACAAGAGGGAGAGAGACAGTCAAAAAGCCAGGCAAAGAGGAGCCCACGTGGGAGGCTCAGCAAATACCTAGGATTGATCAGAATTTCTAAGATTGCAGACAACAAAAATCAATTGCATTTATTTGGCAACAAACAGAAAACACAATTTTAAGAAGAAATTACAAAAGCATAAATATGTCTGACATTTTGTAATGAGTGCCCCAAGAATCTACAACTTATAGAGAAGCCCTTCACATGAGTACATCGACTTACAAATCTAATCTTTACTTATCATTTTGTTCAATTCTGTGTCTCTTGAACTATTCCTCAGAAGACAGTCAACAAATATTTCTAGGAAATAAGTGAAAGACAAAAGCTTAAAACTTAAATAAAGACACAGAGATAGAGAGAGACAGAGACAGAGGAAGATGAGAGACAGAGACAGAGACAGAGACAGACAGAGCCAGAGCCAGAGCCAGAGCCAGAGCCAGAGACAGAGACAGAGGCAGAGCCTGAGGCAGAGCCAGAGCCAGAGCCAGAGCCAGAGCCAAAGCCAGAGCCAGAGGCAAAGAGACAGAGGAGATAGATATCCTGTGTTCATGAACTCCATTTTCAAAGAATTTTAATTGTTTTCACAACTGTAGTTATGCTTTAAGACTATCATGCTTTCTAGAAATGAGCAAGATCATTCTAAAATATGTTTTTAATCACATTAATTATAAGATAAGCTTGAGGAAGAACAAAGAAGCCCAACTGCTATGAAGCCGTGAGTTACTGCAAAACTTCAATAGCAAAGAAAAAATAGAATTTATAAGTTATAGATATATCGACAAGTGAAGTACACAGGGGGCCCAACCTAGACATATAAATATTGACTTATGACAGAACACCAGTAAAAGACAACTACATAGGAAATTTTGTAAAATTTAATAATTAATATTTTATAAATGAAATTGGACTCCTGGTGTTTGCTTCCCAGGCAATAAATAGATTCTCTACCTAAATCTGGATGGCAACACTGTTAGATTCTTCACCCCTTATCTTTCCTCCTCTGGCTATTCTTGCTTCCTCACACTCTCTGTATTTCTGTCCTCTCTGCTTGGGTGTCATCTTTGGCCACAAATCACGTCATTCTTTCTGAGGTCTCTGTTTTGACTAGAAAGTCCTGCAACTTTCTGGTTCCTCCTGGCTGGTCGCTGCTTTCTAGTGTCCTTAAGCTTTGGGTCTCCTCATCCACCATGTTTGACTTTTCAAATAATTCCAAGCACTTGCACACACTTGGTTATTTCCTATCTTTACTACTGAACTGCTTGGCACAAATACGTTTTGCAGACTATGTCTTTATTGATGTAGGAAAAATTTTCCAACAATGTATTTTTAAAAATCCACAGAAGACTTTAACATTTACCATGTTAAATTTTAAAATTTGGAATATAGGGCTGGCCAAATAGCTCAGTAGATTAAAGCACCTGCAAGTAGATGCAGGGGCCAGGGAATTGATCCTCAGGCCTGACACGCTGGCTCCACCTCAGGGGCACGCTCTGAGGGCAATTGAAACTGGTTGTGGTAGTGCACGCCTGTAGTCCCAGCTCTTGGGAGGCTGGAAGCAGGCAGATCACTATGAATCCAACCTAGTAGTCAGACCCTGAACTCCCTGTAGACCCTTCCTTAAAAATATATTTAAAAAATTTTTTTTTTAAATTTATTTATTTATTTATTTTTTCTTTGTTTCAGAACCTTTGTTTATTCACTCATTTTTATGGCCGGCTCAGCCCACCCTGAGGGCAGGGCTGGCACAGCATGTGGTGCCGGGGATTGAACCGCGGTCCCTGAAGCCGCCCAAGCTTTCCCAAGCAGGCGCTTTAGACCACTGAGCCATCCTGCCAGGCCCCTATATTTAAAAATTTTAATATAAAAAAGTAAAAGCAAAAGCAAAAATAAAATTATTTCTGTAGCACATATGAATGAATAGTACCTCAAACTTCTGTAGTAAGTCAAGCTAATAACAATATAGGCCAAACCAATCGATAGAAGAATACTAACAGAAAATTAGAGTGACACATAAGCAACTGAAAATATACTTAACTTTATTAGGAATTATGAGGATAACTGTGTATTATTTCATCCTCACCAGATAGAAAGTAAAAATTTAATTTGACTGGTAACTATCAAAAGCAATTAAGAACTGATGCTTCAAATGAGTGTTGAGGTGACAAATGATTGTAGACAATTTGGAAAACAATTTGATATTACTTAATAAAATTGAGACAGCCTGCAACCTAAATTCAACATTTTCTTATTTTTAGAGGTATCTATTCAAAACAATCTTCTCTATGCATGCAAAAATGCATGTGATTATCCTTAATAACAACATAGCAGCAGCAGAAAAAGCAAAAGTACATTGAGAGTGACTCAAAAATAAAGATATGCATATGCTGAAGTAACTACATAATTGGGAACAAAACTGATTTTCAGCTATGTTCAACAAGATGAATGGTGAGTAACACAGGTCAATCACAAAATTTACTTATATACATAGTAAAATTTACTTATATACATTTTAAATGTGCAATTAAATGATATATTGTTTAATGATTCAAGGACATAATAAAACTGCAAAGAAAAATCAGATAAATATTAAGCAACAACTTCTAGAGAGACATCAATTTCAAGGAAGGAGAGAGGTATATCAAGTCAGATAGGGATGCACACGGCTATTTAAAGATAGTGTTTTTTCAACTGCTTTTCTGAGTTATCTATCTTTTATGGTGCTAGAGATTGAACCTGGGGCAACACATATTCTAGCATAGTGAATAGTTACATCTATCTATCTATCTATTCATTATATATATATATTCTTTATATACATATATAATTTTATTACTTTTAATAATTAATGAGACACTTTCAAAATATGTTAGTAGGACAACCACAATAATTAATACAATACATATTGTTGCCTTCATAGTAGTTGTTCGGAGTACGAGATGCAGACATGATTAAAGAATTATGTCATAATTGTAACAGTCACATTAAAATAATTCCAGATCCTTATTCCTGAGATTTATTCATTTGTTTTTTCCTATAAGATAATGCGCTAAATTACCTGTTGAAATTCAAGAATATATATTTATTTCACTGTAGGATTGTCTTCCTGCCAAGATTTTTTTACTATACAAAAATGAATTGCTCACTTTTATAGATAAAGGAAGTAAAGGTTATGATTTCAGGTGTAATATTTTATCAATTTGTTCAATTAGTTATATAATTTCTAAAAATTTAAAATTTAGAAATATTTTTTATTAAAACAAAATGTCTCAGGGTGCAGAAAGATAGCTCAGCAGACTAAGAAACTGTTTAGGCAAGCCCAGGGACCATTGCTTGATCCCTGGCACCACATGTAGTGTGAGCCCTGCTACCTGGGAACACTGAGCTGACCAGAGCCCGGTTGTAGTGGCACACACCTGTAATACCAGTGCTGAGAAGGCTGAAAGCAGGAGGATCACCATTATTCCAAGCTGTATAGGGAGACTCTGTAACAAGCAAATACATTTACATTTTTTTAAATTTACTTTTATTATTTTTTACAATAGTTAATACATTGCATAATGTTGGCTTCATCATAGTTGTTCAGAGTACAAGATGCAGCCATGATGTCTTGTCTAAGCATCATTGCTACAGATCTTTCTTTTCATTGCACAAAGAGAAAGTAGCTATATATTTAGCCCAATAGTGGATAACAGCAGTAGATTATCAACTCATCTGGCATTATCAGGGTCTGTAGACTTGAGCCTTTTACAACTTAGTATATTAATATTGCTTTCCTTTTTATACCTCATGGTTAGACTTTTCTGCTGCATGGTTAAGACCAAGATAAAACAACACCTATGTCACAAAGAATATGTAACTTTTGTATCTGACAAGGTCAGTCAGGTCCCCTCCGGGTTTACCCTGGAAGTGGACTGTGATTTCCAACACTTTTGTCAGTGCCAGCCATCTGGATGAATCACGGCCAATGCTTGACCATTTTGCTCTCTGTGGAATCCTGAGAGAAAATTTTCTCTCCAGATAACTTTCCTTAGGCACACTGTACATCATAGATCATTTTTCTGTGTGTTGCAATAATCTCCTTGAACACAAAATATGGGACTCTACTAAATCATATGCTGTTACAGTACAGGTTTTTTTATGTCCTGTGTTCTCACTGAACTTGAAGGGCTAGAGCCAAAATATTGGCTATACTTCTTTTTCTCTAATTGTTTGGACTGGTAACTTAAGTTGTTAACCATCCAGAAGAGAAGCTTAATGATATTATTCATTATGATCTAGGCAATTAAGCTTAATATCACTATCTTTCTGAATTGCAAATGCCTTAGACATAACATGAAACATGTATTTTCCATCAATTGTTGATATTCTAAACATAAAAATCCCTATAGAATGTAATAAAAAAAAACATTGTTTCACAGATATTTTTGAACTTAAACATTTACAAAATTGTAGCATTACACTTCTATGGCCTTTTTTCCTTGTCTCATACTCTATTACCTTTTTTCTTTCATTATTTTTAAACAAATATTTACTTGAGAGAGTGTATGGCCATAATTGATATGATATTAGAAGCAGTGCATAATTAGAAGACCAGAATGATAGGTATTCCACACATTACTATACTCAGTGTATTTGCTTACTTCATAGATACCATTGTATCTATATCTATATATCTATCTCTATCTCTATCTCTATCTCTATCTCTGTCTCTATCTATCTATCTATCTATCTATCTAGTTAGTCAGGGTATAATTTTACCCATTGATGCTAGTTTCAAAAACCTGTTGGAGATTTTTAGGACCATTGTCTTAATTATCTTTAGTGCATAAGTACATGGTTTAGTCCTTACCATATTTCCTAATTTTTCTCCTAGCTCTCTCTCTTCATTGTTTAATCCTTAAATTGTTGCTTTCCATTTAACTATATTATACCTTTCCATTTTAAATTCTTCTTTTGAATTCTCAGTGAGACTATATGATATTTACAAATATAGGTCTGGTTTATTTCACTTATGAGTATTTGTTCAAGATTCATCTACTTATACATGAAGGCTTTGAGCTTTTTGTTCATTATAGCTGAGTAATATTCCATTGCATAAAAATACCACATCTTTTTCAGCCATTCTTCAGGTCACAGGCATTTTGATTGTTTCCAAGATTTGGCTACCACAAATTGTGCTGATATAAACATAGGTGCACAAATATTAGTATGGTATGATGTCTTCAAGTCTTCTGGGAAAATACCCAGTCGGGGGATAGCTCAATTGAATGGGATTTCTAGTCCTAGTTTTTTAAGGAGTCTCCACACTGGTTTCCATAATAGTCTACATTCCCACCAGCAGTGAAGAAGTGTTCGTTTTTCCCCACAGGCTCTTCAACATATGATGTTGGTTGATTTCTTTATGGTAAAAAACACTATCTAAATATTGCTTTCATTTGCATTTCATGGATGGCTAGTGATGTGGAGCACTTCTTCATGTATTTACTAGCTTCTAGTATTTCTTCCTCTGAGAAGTGTGTGTTCATCTTGGATGCCCATTTCTGGATTGGGGCTTTAAATTTAGGGCCCTAATGTTTTTTAGTTCTTTATCAATTCTAGATAGAAGACTTTTGTCTGAGTACTTATTGGTTAAGATTTTTTTTCAAATTTGTGGGTTATCTTTTCACTTTATTGCTAATTTCTTTGGACATGCAAAAGGTTCTCAGTAAGAGGAGGTCCCAGTTGTTATCTTTCGAGTATTACACATAAAGTTTTATTTTTGTCCATGAACTGCTTGCCTACCCCAATGTCTTCAAGACTTCCTCCTACGTTGTCTTCCAGGATATTTAGTGTATCTATTTTAACATTTAGATCTTTAATCCATTTTCACTTTAGTTAAGTGTACGGTGATAGACATGGGTCAAGTTTGAGTTCTGGCATGTACAGGTTCAGTTTTTCCAGCACCATTTGTTAAAGAGGCTGTCTTTCTTCCAGTATACATGTTTGCCCCCTTTATCAAATATAAGGAGAGTGAGTGTGTTTGTAGTTGCTTCTGCATCTTCAAATCTGTTCCACTGATCCTCAGATCTATTCTTTGCCAATACCATGCTCATTTTATCATGGTATCTTTGTAGTATGGTTTTAAGTCAGGAATTGTAATGCCTGGTGCCTTATCTTTGTTGCCCAGGATGTTCTTTGCTATTTAGGTCTTCTCTGGTTCCAAATAAATTTTAGAAATGATTTCTCTATGTCTGTGAGGTATATTGGTATTTTATTTGGGATTGCATTAAATCTGTAAGACAATTTTGAAAGTATGGGCATCCTTACAATGTCGGTTCTTCCAATCCAGGAGCGAGGAGTATCTTTCCATCTTCTGAAATCATCTTGATCTCTTTTTTCAGAGTAATGTAGTTCATTAAATAGATATTTCACTTCTTTAGGTAGATTAATTTCTAGGTATTTCATTTTCAACAATGCTATTGTAAAGGGTATTGTTTCTCTAATTTCTCTCTCAGTGTATTTGTTATCTGTGTAGAAGGATGCTATTGACTTTTGAGTATTGCTTTGTATGCTGATAGGCTACTGAATTTGTGTATCCATTCAAGTATCTTCTTGACAGAGTGTTTTTGGTCTTCCAAATAGACTATCATGTCATCTGCAAATAATGATAGTTTAACTTCTTCTTTACCTATTTTTGTTCCTTTTATTTCTCCCTCTTGTCTAATGGCTCTAGCTAATGATTCCAGAACCATGTTGAATAGGAGTGGTGATAGAAAACATCCTTGTCTTGTACTAGATCTGAGAGTAAAAGAATATAGTTTTTCCCTATTTAGAATTATTCTAATCATTGGATTGTCATAGATGGTTTTCATCAGATTGAGTTAAAGGCCATCTACTCAAATTTGCTGTGTGACTTTGAACATGAATGAGTATTGGACTTCTTAAAAGCCTTTTCTGCATCAATGGAGATGATCAATGCAGTTTTTGGATTTAGCTCTACTGATAAAGTGTATTACATTTATAGATTTGCATATTTTGAGCCATCCTTCCATTGCTGGGATAAATCCTACCTGGTCATGGTGTACAATCTTCTTCATGATTTGCTATATTCTATTTGTGAGGATCTTATTTAGGATTTTTGCATCTATGTTCATGAGCGAAATTGGCCTGTAGTTGTCTTTTTTAGTTGCATCCTTCTCTGGTTTGGATATCAATAAGATACTTGCTTCTAGGAATGACTTTTGAAGGATTATTTCCTTTACATTTCATTGAAGATTCTGAGGAGTATTGGACTCATATCTTCTGCAAATTTCTTATATACTTCAGTGGTGTATCAGGACCTGGAGTTTTCTTTGTTGATAGGTTATTTTATTACATTTTCTATTTCTTTGGCTGTAATTAGGATGTTGAGCATTCCTCTATCTTCTTAATTCAGTTTTGATAAATTGTATCTTTCTAGGAATCTGTCTGTCTTAGTTACTTTTTGCTTGTTGCTGGGACAAATACCTAACACTCAAAATGAAGGAAGGAAAGGTTTATTTAGCTCACAGTTCGTAGAGGTTTCAGTCCATATTCAGCTGGCCCAAGGCTGAGTGGAGCAGGGTGGAGAGCATCCAGTTCATGGTGGCAGAACAGCAGCAAAATGGTGGCAGAAGCAGCCAATCAATCAGGACATCAGAGCAGCAGCAACAGCTCGAGTCTGTTTCTCTGTCTCTCTTTATATTACATTCAGGCTCTCTGCCTTAGCCCCCACCTTAGGCTACACTCATAATCCCAGAAGTACTTCGACTCATAATCCCATCATTACTAAGACCTATAATCCCAGGGATCATGGATTAAGTCTCAAACTCCAGAAGTCTCCGCCCAGTGACTACATGAGGCTTTGAGGGGACAACTAGACATAAACCATAACACTGTCCGTTTCCTCTGTGTCTTCAGTTCTGTGAGAGTAAAGATTCTCAAAGTAGCTATTTATGATCCTCTGAATCTGCACTGGATATGTGGTAATTTTGCCTTTTTTGCTCCTTATTGCTTGAATTTGAGTTTTTCTTTCCTCTTTTTGATAAGGTTAGCTAGGGGACTATCAGTTGTATTTAATTTTCAAAGAACCAGTTTTTTGGCTCATTAATTCTTTGTATTGTTTTCTTCATCTCGAGTGAATTAATTTTGGCTCTAATCATAATTTCCTCCTGTCTTTAGGTTTTTGGTTTGGTGTCCTTTTCCTTTTCTAGATTACCAAGGTGTAGCATTAAAGTATTTTCCTGTTCCCATTTGGTTTTCTTAATTTGTGAGTTCAAAGCTATAAATATCCTTCTAAGAATTTCTTTCATTGTATCCCATAAATGCCTGTAAATTGTGTTTGAATTTTCATTAAATTATAAACACTATTTAATTTCATCTGTAACCCACTGATTGCTGAGGAGGTTGCTATTTGATTTCCATATGTTTATAGGGTTTTTTGACATTCCTTTTGTCATTTATTTCCAGTTTTATTGCATTGTGGTCAGATAATATACATGGGATAATTTCTGTTTTCTTGCATATATGTGAGCACAACCTATAAATTATTATGTGATCAGTTTTAGAAAATGTCCCATGAGCAGCTGAAAAAAAATGTGTATTCAGAAATGGCTGAATGCAACCCTCTGTCTACTATGTCCATTTGTTTCCAGTAGTGGTTCATTTCTGTTATTTCTTTGGTAACCTTTTATCTGTTTGACCTATCTTTTTGGTATAAGGAGGTGTTAAGGCCTACTATAAGAATTGTGGTTTTTGCATATTAGAGTTTGCATGTCCATTAAGATTTGTCTTATACAGCTGGCTCTCCCGTGTTGACTGCATAGATGTTTATAAATATTATCCCTTCCTCTTGAATTTTCCCCCTAACCAATATGTAGTGGTCTTCTTTATCTGGTTTGATCATTCCTGGTTTGAAGTTGAGACTGTCTGAGAGTAAGATTGGTATCCCTGCTTTTTTGTGAGGTACAGGGGCATGTAGTATTGTTTTCCATCCTGTGACTTTCAGCCTATGAATTTTTTTATGAGGTAGTTGTATTTGTTGTATACAGCATATTGTTGAGTTTTTCCTTCCTAATCCACTGTGCCAGTCTAGTTATTTTAATTGGAGAATTGAGGCCATTTGTATTGATGGTTATAATTGAGATGTATTGATTTATCTCCTACATTTAATTGTTTGCCCTGTTGGGTATGTTGTTTACAATGTCACTTGTGGAGTTCTGGTCATTTTGATCCCTCTCTAGAATATCTTTTAGTAGTCTGTGTAGGGTTGACTTTGTCATCATGAAATTTTTTAGTTGTTCTTTGTCGTTGAAGTATTTTTCTTCTCCATGAAACTTGGAGAGTTTTTGTGGGGTATAGCAGTCTGGGCTGGACTTAGTTTTCATGGAGTACTAGAAGAACTCTGCTCTATTCTCTTCTTGACTTCATGGTTAATGAAGAGAAATTTGCCATTATTGTGATAGGTTTTTCTTTAACTGTGATCTGTTTCTTTTCTCTAGTGGCTTTTCATATGTTATTCTTGTGCTGAATTTCTGAAATTTTGGCTATTATATGTCTTGGTATGTTTTTTAATTGGGTTGATGTTATTTGGAGTTCTATATGCTTCTGTCACCCAAATGCCAAATTGTTTCCCCATATTTGGGAAGTTTTCTGCTATTATTTCTGTTCATATTTTTTCATATTATTTGTATCAACTCCATCTTTCTTGTTGATGTCTATTAATCTCACATGATTTATTTTTGCATCATCTTGTAGATTTTGAATTATTTTTCCTGCAACCTAATTGTTTTTAAGAGATCCTTTCTTACCTTTTCACTAGCTGCAACTGTGTCTTCAAGATCTGACACTCTAACTTCACTTTTATTCAGACACCTTTGCCAGCTTGCCATTGAGGTTTTAAGTTCCCTTGTATCTCTCTGAGTCTGTTTCATGTGATCTATTTCTTTCCTATATTGCTCATTGTGGGAGGCCATCATTCTTCTAATCTCTTCTAATTTTTATCAGTGTCTTCTTCATAAGCAGTTATTAATTCTTTCATTATGGTTGTCCTTTTTTTTGAGCTTTAGAAAACATTTTTGATCTAATTTCCTCTCTACTCTTCTGCAATTGTCTCTTCACTTCTGAAGCTATTAATTCAGAGATTTCTCTTTTTGCTTCAGTGAATATTTCTGATCTGATTTCCTCTATACCTTTCTGTTATTGTTTCCTTGCTTCAGACACTCTTAATTCAGAGATTTCAGCTGTGTGATTCCAATTTTCTTCTATGTTAGTGTCTCCCATATTTGTTTTGTGTAGGCCCAGGATCTGAGATTGAATTTTGCTTTCTCTTGTCTTTTTTTTTTTTTTTTTTTTTTTTTTTTTTTTTTTTTTTTTTTTTTTTTTTTTTTTTTTTTTTTTTTTTTTTTTTTTTTTTTTTTTTTTTTTTT
>PVJA010001436.1:93277-113894 GCA_004027025.1 Myocastor coypus | reverse complement strand
TGCTGGGACTACAGGGGTGCACCACCATGGCCGGCTGTTTGTCATTGTTGATAGCACTGTCCTCTGACCAATGGTGTAGAGCTTGGTACAACTATACCTTTAGCATAATTCTTACTCAAAAGAGATTATATATTGAAGGCAGTTATAATTTTGTATAACTGCAGTTAGGAACACTAATAGTAGGTAGTGATATTTAGCAGTTGACAAGATTTTTTTTTTAATTTATTTATTTTTTATTTATTTTTTTCTTGTTTCAGAACCTTTGTTTATTCACTCATTTTTATGGCCGGCTCAGCCCGCCCCAAGGGCAGGGCTGGCGCAGCATGTGGTGCCGGGGATCGAACCGCGGTCCCTGGAGTTGCCCAAGCCGGCACTTTAGACCACTGAGCCATCCCGCTGGGCCCCATGAGTATGTGTTTTAAACAATAAGAGCAATCCTTATGTTTCTGTAGCTAAGCAGATATGAAATTGGATGTTTGTATTTATTTTAGTTCAATAAGGTTCTGTCTGATTACCTCCCTTTGACGTATCTGGGACAGACATGGTCAGAGGATGAGGAGGTCAGTCTATTGGGGCCATGTGGAGCTGGAAGTCACTCTGGTCGATTTTTAAAAATTAATAAATAAAATGCCTAAAATCATATAACTTGTAGTTAACTGAGAAACTTTCTATTATTCTTCTGGAAATGTATTTACCCTTTTTCTATCATTTCTGCCCCCACAGAGTGTCACTTTCCATACATTGGATGCAAGTCAACCAGTATTTTCTCCCAAGTTCTAAAAAGAATAACACAGGAACTTTTTTAACTTCCATATTTCAGGTTATGCTGACTCATATCAACTCATTAAATTTATGCTCATCAATGATAATTAAACATTTTTCTAAGTTTACATCAAAATAGTTTAAGTACTTTGCTTCAGTGTTTTTTTTTTTTTTTTTTTAATTTAAATGATTTTCAAGTATCAGTATCTTCCACTTTAGGTTATTAAGATAAAATATCAATGGCAGTGATATTACTTGATAATGCTAAAGATTATAATTTTAATTTTGCTTTATCTTTACTTTGGAGCCTAAATATATAAATAAAATGTATCTCATATCAACTTTCATAGTTACACATTTCTGTTCTGTGACAGGAAAATATATGTTAATCACTTATTTACATCACTTTTAAAGCAAAGAGACATATAAGAAAGATATTTATATAAATGATATATACAGTGTGAAAATATAATGAAACTTAGATCCTGTGCTTAATAGTAGGTTAATCCCTACAATATATAAAAACTGGTTAAGGAATATGTCTAAAATTCTCAGGGCATAAGATACTTTTATAATCATTTTGAGTCATTAGACTTCCCTAATCGATCAGAATGAAATGAAAGGGAGCTCCTGCAGTGTTTTATGTGTTTGAACCCTGAAATCTCTTCAACATAAGCTTTAATATGCATTTTCAACAAACTATAGGATGGCACAGAATTGGCATGTTTTAATAATAGACTTCTGGTTCACAAGGAGATTGGCATGTATATTTTTCTGTATCTTTCCCTGAGTCACACCAATTTCGAAATACTTCATCTGGATAATCCTGTAAAGCTGAGACTTGTAAATCCAGAGAGTTAGCAATTGTTTGAGACAAAAATAACCTTCAAATGGCTTGAAAGTGAGTGGTTTAAACCATGACATGGATTTAAGGGCTTCCTAGCTGGAGATGAGCTAGCACAGGTGTAGCACTGCATGGTTTACGAAGCTCACAGAAAATTTAGAGGACTCAAGAATGATTAAGGGATTGAAAAATAATTTTTGTAACAGGAGGGCAAAGGAACAGTGATAATGTGAGAAACTGCAGAGAAAGAAGGCCTAGCAATTTTCTTCATGTTTAGGCTCCCGGTTTTCTACAGGCTAAAGTTGTGTGCTCATATTTGAATAGGAGTGACCATACTGTGATCTTAGAAAAAAAATATCACAATGCTAACTACAAGGCCAGAGAAAGAAGACTTGGGGTAGACATTTCCTCTATTGGTGCTAGATGTCAAAGGACTCCTTGTACGTTTCTTTTTGAAAAGTCCAGCACCACTTCCATGTTCAGGTGGAATATATATTTAAAGTCTTATAACTGCTGATGTCCTTTAATTCACCACACATACTCATCGAGAGTGCTATTCTTAACATACAAAACACACAATGTCATTTTTTTAATCTTATTTTTTCCTTCTGAATAGATGTAATGTTTCACAGCATTGTTCAACTATCTCCACTTTCTAGTTCCAGAAGATTTCTGTCAAACTGAAAGGTGAAAACCATACCCACCAAGCTATCACTCACCATTCATACTCCCTCACCTAGCCTGTGGCAATTAGTATATTCCATTTTTACATGTTTATTCTTGATATTTCATACAAAAAGAATCATACAATGCATAGTCTTTTGGGTCTGCTGTCTTTCAATTAAAACAATATTTGAAAAGTACGTGAACACTGGAACATGCAACAGTTCATTATTTTTGTAAATAGTGATATTCTATTATAGATTTGTGTCACGTTGTGGTTGTCCAACAGTTGGTGGATATTTTAGTAATAACAAATAGTGTTGCTATGAGTACCTATGCACAAAGTTTTCTTTGTACACCTGTGGTTAGTTCTGGTAATTCCACATTATTATTTTTGAGGAGCTATTTTCTACAGTGGTTTCACCATTTAATATTAACAACAACAATGCATAAAGTTTGCTAATTTCTCCATGTCCTCTTCAACGTTTATTTTTATTTTTTAAATTATTATAACTATCCAAGTTACTATGAAGTACTATACCATTTTAGTTTTTATACTAGTTTCTCTAATGGCCAGTGATATTGAGCATTTTTCATGTGCTTTTGTTCATTCCTATAACTTCCTTGAAAAATATTCATCAAATTTTACCATTTATTAATCAGGCTTTGTTAGTGAGTTGCAAAACTTCTTTATATTATTTATATATTGGACTTGCACTGGATACAAATTTTTTATACCAATCCTTAGGTTCTTAACTCTCTTGATAGTGTCATTTGATACAAATAAGTTTTTAATTTTGATGAATTCCAGTTTATCTTTGTTACTTGTACATTTAGTGGCTTATTTAAGAAACAATTGTAAAACTCAGCCAGAAAAGTTTCCATTTCTAAGAGTTTCGAAGTAGCTTTAATTCTACTCTCTTAGGTGCCTGAGCCACTTGATAAACTTGATTTTTTTAATTTTATGTATTTGGTAGACTTTCACTACACAGCTCAGACTCATAGTGATTCTCCTATTTCTGCCTCCCCAGTGCTGGGATTATAACATGTGCCACCATGCCCTGTTTTAGTGGCCAGCTCAGAACACCTGGAGGCAGACCCTGCAAGGCATGTGGCACTGGGGATTGAACCCGGGTCCTTGAGCTTGCCTAGTCAGAAGTTTAGACTACTGAGTTATTTCTGTGGCCCGTTTTAAGAATTCTTTTTCTACAGCCAGAGACAAGCCCAATGCATTATTTTTCACTTGACAATCCAGTTAAATAAATCAGAAAATCTTTAAATAATGCACATATTCAAAAAACTTATGAGACCAGCAACATAGCTCAGTGGACTAAGGTGCCTGCTTAAACAAATTTAGGAAAGTGCAGGGACTGAAGCTGGATACCCAGCACCACATGCTGCACCAGCTCTGCCACCAGGGCAGGATGAGCTGATCACAAAAATAAATACATAAAATACATAAATAAATAAATGTCATTATGAAATGCACTTCTCACACATTTGTCTAGTATCGATTTTGCCACATACACACAGTTTATTTCAGTACTCTCAAATCTATTTCATTGATTTAGATGCATGCTAGAGCCATAATGTTTTTACATTACACTGCGTAGTGAGTTTTGCAGTTAGGAAGTATGCTGTGATTGCCCCATTTTTCTTGTTTTTATTATATTTTGGCAATGAAGGCAACCTTTCAAATACATTCATTTTAATATCAGTATTGCCCTTCTACATAAAATGGCTTTTCATAAGGATATCAGTGGTTCTATAAGCTGTTAGGGAGAATGTTGACATTTTTTAACAAAGTTAAGTTTTCCTATCCATGAGTCTGCACTACTCTATTTATGATTTTTAAAATTTATGTTACAGATAGTAATGTAGATTTCATTTCATGAGTTCTAGACTTCCTATGTTAAATGTATAGTTTTTCTTAACATTTTACATTTTTATACTATTATAAGCAGGTGTTCTTCCTCCTCTTTTTGGGTTGTTTACTGATAGTACATACAGATTTGCAGATATTTACTTATATACTCATTTCTTTCTGAATTTACTTTTTCTAATAGTGATAAATTATTTTCTGGCTTGCATATTTAAGATTACTTAATCTCAGAAGAATGGCATCTTTACTTCTTATGTTCTAACTTGGATATCTTTATTCTTCATGCCTAAATGCATCAGGAAAGATAGTTCAATACTGAATAGACATCCAAAGTAGAAATTACTGTTGTAGTTCTGATATTAAAGAGAAAAAATTCAGTCCTTCTCTCTTGAGAATAATTTTAAAAATAGGTTTCATAAATGACCTTCATCTTGTTAAATAATTTCCTGTTTGTTTTAAGTATATCACTAGATATAAATTGTGATGAGTTTTTTGAAATGCTTTTCTTCATTCCATACGACCATATTTTCTTTCTTTTTTCTTTCTTTCTTTCTTTCTTTCTTTCTTCCTTCCTTCCTTCCTTCCTTCCTTTCTTTCTTCCTATCTCTCTTGTTCTCTTTCATATCCTTCTTTCTTTCTTTCTTAATGGCTTGCTTGATTTCCTTTTCTACTTCTATGCTTTAGAGTAGGGAACTATGTTAATTTTGTATGTTGAACTACTATTGAATTGCTAGGATATATCGCCTTTTATCATAGTTAATTTCCTACTTATTCACAATGCACAATGGTATTAATGTTATTTATTTGCCAGTAAACTTGCTTGGACTTGTTTTCTTTTGTTTTGCACTGAAGTAATTTCGGACGTTAGTCAGTTTTCTAGTGAGGTTTTAAGTGGTTTCTTCCTAGGTATCTCTCATAAATTGAATTAGAAACTATTTTCTCCTCTCGCAATTTTGGAAAAGTAGCAAAGATTTAGAGTAAATTCTTTAAAAGTTTGTTAGAGGAAAGCAGTGACATGATCTGTTTACCTTTCTTTTTGAGGCATTTCATGTGGTTTTAATTAGTAATTTTTAAATAATTAACTTAAAACTTTTATGTATTTACACATATTTTTGTATAATGCATTTGCTGAAACCTATTTCTCAATTTCCCAATTTTAAATGCCTACCTGCCTTGTCATTTTTGAGTTGTAGTAAATGTTAATATATCTTGAAACCACTCATATGTATGTACATATATACATATATGCATATATATATGTTATATTGCACATAGTTGTCTTCACTGTAGTTCAGTTACTCACATTACAGATATAAGCCTGTAAAATTGGTTGAAGTAAAAATTTTAAACATAAACTGCTACCTTCAAAAAACCAATAGGCATTAGTAGTCAGGTATACTTTTATAAATAATATTCTCCAAAACAGATATCCTACTTAATTTTCTTTTGAAAATATTTTAATAATTTTGAACATTAATTTGCTAATGTTTCCTTTTTGTAGTTATTATTATATGCATTATAAAAAAACTTTGACATTTTAATGTTTGGGATTTAACTCTGTATCAGATATAGGAATTATAAATGATTTCTGTCAAATGTATATGATCTGCTTTTTTGCTTTTCATTATTTTTTTTTATGATCTGAAGTTCCCTTCAATCAATGTCAATTGTGTTAGTTCTTTCATTAATGATTAGATCTCTTATTTAAGAAATCTTTGCCTATCTGAAGCTAGTGAAAATGTTTTCCTGCACTGTGTTCCACAAACTTTACCATTCTTTGGAACTATTTACTATTTCCAACTATTTAATTAAAGACTTAGTTTAGTATCACTTGCTGAAAATAAAATCTTTCTTTCACTGAATGGTAGACATGACTCTTATAAACCAAATGAAAGTACAGCTTAACTTTTCAGTCAGAGCGTCATTGAACTATGTGCTTATTCTTATACTAGTAACACATAGTAGTGTGGCTGAAGCTCTATGGAAAATTTTAATATCAAGTAGTATAAGGCTTTCAGTTTCATTCAATTTAAAATTTTCAAGGCAAGTGCAAGAAATGTAAAGTTCTACATAAATGTTTAATCAGCCTGTCAAATTGTAATAAAGTTGTTCTTTAAGGATGATATCTTTTCTAAAATGTACTTGGTATAGGATTTCACTACAGATCAGACTCATAGTGATCCTCCTGTTTTCAGCCTCCCCAGTGCTGGGATTATGGGCATGCATCACAATGCGGAGACTTGGTCACAGGCTCTGCAAGCCGCAGAGGCAGGGACTAGTGCAGCATGTGGGACTGAGGATCAAACCCTTGGTCCTTGTGCTTGCCAAAGCTGGAACTTAATCCACTGAGCTATCTTGCTAGCCTGAAATATATCATCTTAATCCTATTATTAAATCAATTACCTAAAGATCTTCAGTTGATCCTAATGAAGACAGCATCAGAGGAGTGACAGAAAAATCTGAAATAAGTTCGAATTATTTCATTAATGGACTGAGCAAAGCAGCAGCATTTGCCTACCCTGCCCCTCACTGCAAAGGTAAACCCATTGTGGATGCATGCATCGTTTGGAGTTTTTACACTTTATACAGCAGATTAAAAGCATTTTTAAACCAAAGAAATATCAAGATATTCTAGGGAGAAAACCTGAATGACAAAAGCTAAGGAAAAAATAGAGACATCACAGAGTCCTAGGTAAAGATGGAAATTAATAGATAAGTATTTTAAAATAATTATGACTGACAGCTAAAAAAAGGAAATAAAAAAGAACACATATGAAAAGATACGGGAATTGTCTAAATGATTGTTAGAATCTAGAAGAATGAATCGAATATCTCTGGACCTGAAAAATACAATTATATTACATGCTACTACATTGACCAAATAGTTTGTAAAGCAGGATGCAGATTGTATCAATAATAGTTAAAAATAAATAAAAAGTTACTTAAACAAAGCACATAGGAGAAAATTCAGAAAGAGTATCGCATGGACGTGAACAACAGTAAAAAAGATACACTGAGTGTAACTCTATGGTACGGTGTCTGCTTAGCAAGTTCAGTGCCAACTACCAATCAAACCACCAAACCCCCCGAAAACAGATAAAACATAAATGTAATCGGAAATTTCAAAAGGAGTTAAGGAAGAAAGATATATGAAACAATATGTATTAGGAGTAATTGACATATAATCATATAATTGACATATAATCATATGTCATTGTTAATTAAAACATAGTTGAAAGTTTTTTGTGGAAAATCACTTTATGAAAAAGGACATATGAATGGTGAGTAGACATCCATTATGCTGAAATGTCTTAATTAGCATGCAAATTAGAAATTCAAAAATAGATCATTGGCATCTACCAAAAACTTTAAAATTGTTTTCAAAGTTTTTTTCTTATTCCAAAAATATTCACACTAATGTCTAATATGAAACTATTTTGTCTTTGAAACAAACTCTCAATTATAAAACCTTCAAAAAATGGTTATTGCAGAAGATTGAAGTTGGACCCTTCTCTCTTACTGTATGCTAAATTAAAATTTAAAAAATAGATCCAGGATCTAAATACTGAAACAGAAACATTAAACTACGGGAAGATAAAACACACGGAAACATAGGTGTGAGAAACGACTATCTAAACAATCTCAGTTGCACAAGAAATAACAGCAAGAGTCAGCCAATGGCATTATATTAGACTAGAAACCTTCATAGGTGAAATGAATGCATTTGTAGAGTGAAGAGACGGCCCACAGAATGGGAGAAATAATTCCTGCCCACTGATTCTCAGACCATGGAATAGTATTTAGGATATATGAAGAACTCAAAAAAAAAAATCTATCTGACATTAAAGGCCAGTCAAGAAATGGGCAAGACAAATGAAAGAAAATGTGGTGTTTATATATCATGTAACAGCACTTGGCTTAGAAAAGATAAATTGGATACATTTGAAGGAAGAGCAACAGCACCTGGACAAGGCCATGTTGGCTGAAATAATCCAGGTACACAAGCTTAAATGCTGTATGGCATCTCTCACTTGAGTAAGGCAAAGCACAAACTAAATAATAAAGGATATATAGAGGATGAAAAGTAAGACATGGTCCATGGTAATAAGAGTGAGGGGCAGGAGGGAGGGAAAGTGGAAATGAGTAGAATAAAGACCTAAATGTAAACATTATATGCCACACATGAGCTAAGATTAAGAATATTATCAAGAATGAAAATCAGAATTGGGAGTAGGGGGGATTAAAAATAAGAAATAAAGAGCTAGGAATATAGCTCTGTGCTTAAGCACCTGCCTAGTAAGTGCAAGGTCTAGAGTTTGGTCTATGATACTAGAACCAAAAAAAAAAAAAGGAACAAACATATAAGCTGTACATATGTACCTACTGCCCAAGACAATTGTAAGCTGCATGTACTGCAAATATGTACTAGCAAAATAAAAATATGTAAAAACTCCAAGTCTATAGAACCTTGTTCCAAAGTGGGTGTGGTAGGTCACACCTGTAATCTCCTACTCAGGAAGCTGAGGTAGGAGTGTTGCTGTGAGTTTGAGACCAGCCCTACCTACAAAGTGAGCTCAAGGCCAGCCTGAACTGTATAGCATGACCTTGTCTCAGAAAGACATAAAAAAATCTTACCCTGAGGTGTATTCAAGAGAGGCTTGTGCATACGTGTTGTGTACAGCAGCACTGTACATAATATGAGAATAATAACAATTAATGCTAGTAATTTAGAAAGAGGCAAATTGGTTTAAAAAAAAAAAAAAAAAGCTAGGTTTTGTATTTATAAAAATGGAGAGCCAGCAAGATAGCTCAGCAGATTAAGCACCTGCTTAGGCAAGTGCGTGGGTGGGGGTTTAACCCCTGGCACCAGAGGCTATGTCAGCCCTGCCCTGAGGGCTCATTGAACCAGTGATCGAGTCCAGGCATTGTGGCACACTCCTGTAAATCCAGCACTGGGAGGCTTGAAAACAGGAGGATCACTTGCTATGAGTTAGAGCTGTGTAGTGAGACCCTGAACAAAACACAAAAACAAACAAAACAAAAATGGAATATTGCTCTCCATACAAAAAGAAATAGGTAAAAAGAATGATACGGCTGATGCTTGAGAGCAATGAAATATTTCTCTTCCATACAGAAAGGTAAACTTCAGGCATTCTTAGGTGAATGAAGACAAAATGAAGGCAAATAATAAGTAAAATAAGTCAGACATACAAGCTAAATTACCCCGTGGTTTCTGTTATACGATAAATTTAAAAAATAATATACATGCAAATGAAGACAAAAGGGAAGATTTATAAATAGAAAATAGAGAGTTCAGATGTTCTCCAAATTATCTGTTTAATTGTTTTAAACATGTATTTTGCTTACCTGTTTGTTTCATTTATCTATGTGATTTCATTTCATATGATTTCATTTATATATATAATTTGTTTCATTTATACTATACATTTGTCTTAGTTTATGGAAGAGAAAGTTTTTGGGCTAAATCTGTTTACTTCTTTTTTTATGAGAGTCTTTTGCGAATGTCTTGTACTCTGAAAAACCACTTTGGAAATAATAATAATAATAATAATAATAATAATAATAACAATATTGTAACTGTTATTCCCTTATTAATTTGTCATGAAATTTTAAGTGATGACTTTTCATACAACCGGATGAAATATGTGAATGCATGATAATGATGTTAAGCCGCACAAATGACTAAAATATTAATACATTTATGCAACTGAATACAACGTATGAATGACAGTGAACAACTATCTACATAAATTGTATACCCTACTTTGAACCTAAAAAAGATGCAAAAATAAGTATATGTGTAGGCATAACATAAATATAAGTATATATATATATATATATATATATATATATATATTTGCAGCAATATTCTATTTACAATAATTCAAAAAGAGACACAATTAAAACTAATATATGTGATAAAATTGAGTAGCTGGGGCAGGCTGGACAGCTCAGCAGATTAAAGTACATGTTTAAGCAAACGCAGGGACAGGATTTGATACCCAGCAGGAAGTGCCGGCCCAGCCCCAGGGCATGCTGAGCCAGTGATTAAGGCTGGGCGTGGTGGTGCACACTTGTAGTGCCCTTGGGAAGCTGAAAGCAGGAGTGTCATTAGAATCTTATCTGTGTAGGGAAAATCTGTGTAGTAAGACTGTATAGACCCTGTACTAAATACACAAAAAAATAAAAAACTGAATAGCTAAACAATAGTAACAAAAATTCAGCTTGGTATGTATAGGAAAGAGCATCAGATGAAGAGAAAAATAGGTGATGTCAAAGGTAATTTTGTCATTATCCATTTCGATTTCTGCAGCTGGAAGATGAATACATTGGTGACTTTATTATTAACTTTTATTCTACTGAATTTCATAATGAAAATGTCTAAAAGTTCTCAGACTCACAACCAGATCTTACTAATCTCATTTAATAAGAGGAGTACTTGGCAAGCTATCCCTTCTTCAAATTTATGAATTTCCTTTGGTGATGATAAGTTCATTATGTTGATTATTCAAGTTTTCTAACATAGATGTTTTAATTTACTAAATATTGCTGAAGTCAACTAGACTAGAACTGACAGCTGTTTAAATAGTCATAGTTATGTTTAGTGCATCTTAAATTTTTCTTAACATCAAATCTTAATAATTAGATGAAAAAGTTGAAACATTTAACAAATGTGTGAACTTCTAACAGTCATTTAATATTTCTGTCTCAATTTCCTCAAAAAAAACTTGTTTTTTTCTTATCATATTGATTTCTTTATACATACATCTGTGCCTCCAGCTATGCTGACCATAGACAGACACAAGGATGGTCCAGGAGAGGCCATTGTCCTTGTCACCTCAATGAGCTGCACCCACTTGATGCATGGATGCAGAACAAGAGGCCATGCACTGTGGGCCCCATGACTTCTGTCCTACATCTTGCATGTCCCAAAAGTAAACCATTTAAGTGGATTCCACTTAAATACCCAGACCCTAAGACCCCTTTATGCTGCAGCTGAGGTAGAAAATGGTGTCTTGTATTTCTGGATTCAGAATCCAGCAAACCAACTTTTTCTTTAAAGGACTTACCAATTTATGCTGTTTAACTTTGTACTGTGCAAACTAGACAAGCGAAAACAAATCAAGCTAAGTTAGAAGGAATTCTGTGTGATCTGCCCTGAAAAATGCCTTTGAAACACGTCCCAGTAATGATCATGCATATCTATTTTACAGAATGAAACATTGAAGTAGTGGTGTTCATTGTCTACTACCCTTCTCTTTCAAATGATATTGCTAAGAGTTCAGTTTGTTGAAAATACAAAACCTTCCACTTTATGCCTGGCCTTCCAAGGCTTTGAATAAATCAATCACCCTCCCTGGGCATACTTTTCATGAAAGTTCACTGAAACATTTGAACTATGATTTTGTAAACGTTTAATTACATAGTAATCCTTCCTCTGAATTCAAGAGAATTAAGATAGACTTCAGTGATGCTCTTGCTTTATTAGCAAACTAGTTTTCACCACCATATAATCATTCTATGATAGAGTATTTGGAAAATATACCATTTGTTGACTTTTTAAGACCTTTGGTTAACATTAGCTTGGACTACTTTTATTTTGCCCTTGAGACAGATTCACCTAAATATTATTTTCCTTGCTAACCTCAATGGCTTGACACAGTATATTACTTTTGGAGTCACTGTCCTCCTTTTCATTTCCAGTATTTCCTTAGCCATATCATTAAGAAAAGGCTTTTGTAAAGCCATATTGAATACTGCTAGCTCTTTATTTTCTTCCCTTTGAAATTGTGAAGCTTTGTAGCTCCATTATGGGACTTACTCTGTGCTGCAGAGGCCTGGCTCCAATCAGTATTTATTTTCTTTATTTTTTTCCCAAAGGCTAAATCTTCTTTATTAAACTCCATGGGTGTTCAGTTTAAAAATCCATGTGGTTAATTTCTTTTTATCTAATTTTGATACAGAGAGCCTGAATGCTTTTTCTTACCAATTGGCTATGAAAATCATTAGCAGCAATGGTAGGCCAAATGATCTTGAGAAAGATAAGTAAAAAAAAATTAAAAATTGATGGGTACCACCACTGTCTGTAAGGACATTTTCTACCAAAAAAAAAAAAAAAAAAAAGTCCTCAATTTTTTACTATGCAAATTGGATGTTTCTTCAAAGAACAATTCTTAAAAATTTGATGAAAAGCACTTAACTGCATATCCTCTAAACCTTATACATCTAGAAGAGTACAGCTTCAGAACAACACATGAAAAACATGAGTATTGATACTTTTTCCATAAACAAATTCTTACAAAATTGATATAATCCTTTTTAAATTTGTTATTTTTATTTTTTATTTTAAAGATAACAAAATAATAAAAATAATATAGAATTTCATAACAAGATGATAGGAAATTAACAAAGGCTATTATATTGCATATTGGTATATTCAAAGTAGTTGCTCAGAGTTATCAGATATTTTAAAAAAACTGGAAAAAAAAGTATATATGTAGAATTAGCCAAATGGACTCAGATTAGATGATCCCAATTTGTTGGCAAAATCCAATGCCCCATAATCAGGAACCAGTCAAACATATGCCTTCTTCTCTCCATCAGGCCTGATTAGGGTATTGACCACAGCAATATCGATGTCACACAGCTTCTTCACAGCTTGATTGATTTGGTGCTTATTGGCTTCAACCGGCACAATGAACACGAGTGTGTTGTTGTCCTCAAATCTTTTTTACGTCTGACTCTGTGGTCAGGGGGAACTTGATGATGGCGTAGCACTCAAGCTTGCTTCTCCTCGGGCACTCTTCTGAGGATACCTGAGCTGCCTCAGGATCCTCAGTGTCTTGGGATGGTGGAAGGTGGGTGATGTTCAAATGTTCTTCTTTCTGTGGCTGTGGATGCCTTTCAGCATGGCCTTCTTGGCCTTCAAAGCTTTTGCTTTGGCTTCAGCTTTGGGAGGGACAGGGGCTTCCTTCTTGATCTTTGGTACCATCTTAGTAAAAAGGCTCCAGGGCATGCAAGATTGATTAAACAATATGGGCACTAATTATTTCTTTCAATGAAGTAATAGAAATTAGTCAATTATCTTAGCTATCATATATAAATATATATTTCTTTCTTTTCTCCTTTTTTTCCCAACAAAGTTGTTCTGTCCCTTTGAGTAGTTTCTCTTTCACAATGTCTCTTATGCCTTTTGCATCTTATTTACTTTTAGTTTTTTACACTAGGGAGACAGTATGATATTTACACATGACAGTCTAATTTAGTTCACTTATAAATATGCTGTCTAATATATCTTCTTTTAATACCTATTGCTTTAAAAACAAAAAATACAAATTTTCAAAACAAGATGATAGGAAAATAACAATGGTTGTTATATTACATACTGTTATCTTCAAAGTAGCTGCTCAGATTACCAAATATAGGCATGAAAAATTGCTCAAACAGGCATTAACTGTTCCTTTCAATAATCCAATAAAAATTAGTATCACAGTTACATTAACTATTATAGCTCTTCCTTCTTTCTTTCCTTTCTCCTTTCCCCCATTCCAGTTATTCTTTCCTTTTGAGCAGAAACTGAAAGAATAAACAAAATCTAGGTCTACCTATCTTGCTAATGGTTTAAATGTACTAAATCAAAGAAGGAAATTCAGTCTTCTAGAAAAGGAAAAGTAGATGTAGCAACAGCAAAGATGATAATAAAATAATCGAAATAGTTTGTAGTCCTTAAGACCCTGACATGTGCTAGGCACAATATCTTATGTGCAGTGATTTTAATTCTCATGGCCATCCATAAAGATATATACAGTATTTTTATGTGCCCACTTTAATTTACAAAACTGAGATTTAGCAGAGTATGGTATACTTACATACATATAGGCAATTAATGCTAAAGGTGGGATTTTATCCAAATCATCATGCCATTCCCAAAAGAGTTAAAGACATCATGTTCTAATGATATATGCATATCAATGGTTATAGCAGCACAATTCACAGTAGATAAATCTTCAAACCAGACTATATGTCCAGCAAGAGAAGAATAGATAAAGCAAATGTGGTATACATACACAGTGGACTACTGTTCAGCTATAAAGGAGGACAAACTCGAGTCACTGGTGGGAAAGTTAATTTACCTTGAAACTACAGCATTAAATGAAATAACTGACACACAAGCCTAAATGTCATAAGGTCTCTACACTATAAGAAATCCAAAATATAAAGAGACATAAAAGAGAGATAAGTAAAAAGAAGCAAATAGATCTCTTTCAAATGAAAATAGTTCAAAAGATAGAGGGAAGGGAAAGAGGGTGAGGAAGAATTGAGATCTCTTATGTACATGTACCTACTCTCTAAAGAATGTAAAAATTATGTAATTAAAACTTGAACTATATTTATCCCTTCCTATTTCTTTTCTCTTTCTCCTTTCCTTCATCCTAGTTGTTCCCTTTGAACAATTTCTTTCCCTTTCACATTTTCTACTGTATGTTTTGGATTTTTTTTTTTATTCTTTCAGGAGACAAGGCAATGTTTATACATGTGATTCTGACTTATTTCATTTATGAATATGATCTCTAGTTGCACCTATTTGCATATAAAAGCCTCAAGTTTATCTTTTCAAAAGTTGAATAATATTCCATTGTATAAAATACTACATCTTTTTTATCTGTTCCTCATTTGATGAACATTGGGTTTGTTTCCAAGATTTAGCTATGGCAAATGGTGTATATGATGATTTTAGTTTTTCTGGAAAAATACCCAGGAGAAGAATAGCTAAGTCTAATGTGATCTCTAATCTTAGATTTTGGGGAAGCTCTGCACTGATTTCCATAGTTGTTGCACCAGTCTACACTCCCACCAACAGTGGAGAAAATTTCCTTTTTCCCCATAGCTCTTCCAGCATTATTGTTAGTTGACTTTTTGATGATAGCCATTCTTTCTGGGGTGAGATGCAAACTCAGTGTTGTTTTAACTTATATTTCTTGAATTATTTGAATTCAATTGAGCAATTATTTGAAATTTTTTTCATATATTTATTTGCAATTTGCTTTTCTTCATCTAAGAAGTATGTTTTCATCTCAGAAACCCATTTTTAGATTGGGTCTTTGAACTTGGGGTACCTAGATAGCTTGGATGATTGTACTGTTGATTTCTACTGGTCTATTGAAAGGAGCAGTTAACATTTAAATCTTTTTTCTTCTTTTTAACTTTTTCATCAAATTTACATGCTTTTATCTGGTAATGTGAACAATTAATTTGAAGACAATACAATGCAATATGACAACCATTGTTGAACTCCTATCATTTTGTTCAGTGAAATCCTATATCATTTCTATTTTTTCTACTATTTGTTATTATCTTTAAAAATAAAAGAGGAAAAACATGCACAAACATAAAATTTAAAACTTAGAAAACATAATCATTTAGTTGGTCTATCCCAGAAAGAAAAAAAAAAAGCAAAACAAAGACACCTTCTAGAAAATTAGTATAAGACAGTGCACAACATTGAAATGACGATTATTAGAAGAGAACAGAAGGAACAAAATTAGAACATTAAAATCTTGATTATTTTTAATTTTTATAACTCTACAGAATATTTATTTATATTGGTATTTAGTACGAGGTCTCACTACACAGATCAGACTCCTAATGATCCTCCTGTTTTTTTCAGCCTCCCAAGTGCTGGGATTACAGGCATGCACCACCGCATCCATACAGATATTTATAAATAGTTTGGTCTTAGTTAGTCTTCCCTTGTTGCTGGGACAAAATATTCCACACTCAAAATGAAGAAAGGAAACGTTTATTTAGCTCCACTAGTGGAGGCGTCAGTCCATACTCAGCTGGCTCCAAGGCAGCATGGTACATGGCCCAGAGCCACTTTTCATGGCAGTGGCAAAGAGAGCAAAGGGGTGTCTGAAGCTCAGGCAGCTAGCTAGGTTCTATTCTCTCCTTACACTGTAATGCAAATTACCCACCCCAGGGCCAAGGTGTAGTGCTCACATCTGCAATCCAGCATTTTTTAAAAAATCTTTTTATTTATTTAATTGGTATAAGATCTTATTACACAGCTTGGACTCATAGTGATCCTCCTGTCTCAGCCTCCCAAGCATTGGGATTACAGGCATGTGCCACCATGCAGTTTCAGTGGCTGTCACAGCATGTAGTACTGAGGATTGAACCCAGGTCCTTGTACTTGCCAGGCAGGCACTTAGACCACCAAGCTATCTCCCCAGCATGAAGTCTTGAGGGTAAAACTAGACACGAACCATAACAAGCTTTCACCAGATGACTAATGAGGCTACTAATGATACAAAACTTCGTGACATGTCAGAGTCTTAATTACATGTAACTTTTACTTCTTTTTTCTTTATGTGAGACAGGGTTTTACTATTCATGCAGACTGGCTTTTGAAATCACTTACATAGCCCATGCTGGCCTGGAACTCATAATGATCCTCCTGCCTCAGCCTGCAGAGCAGTGTGATTACAGGCATGTGCCATCAACATGCAGAATTTTCTCAACACCCTTCTTGAAAGCATTCTCACCGTAGTCTACAGGAAGCCTTGGCTATGTTTGCACTTAATGAATTTCTAGTTTCTTGAGTCCCTAATTCCCACTCTTGCCATAAGACACACTTTTCTCCTCAGTGCCCCAATCCAATTTAGTTTCTATTCTGATCCTGCAGCCTAAAATAGGTGGCAAAGGAAGCATTAAAGTGGTAAATAGAGAAATTCAATGAAAAAGGAATAAAGAACATGATAACAGGGAGATCTTCACCAAAACAAGATTAAAAAGAGGAAAAAATAATAAAATGGAGTAATAATAATGCAAAAGTTCTTTTAAAAAATAGGAAATAAGTTTTTGGAAAAGAAAAAAAAAAAGAAGATTAAAAAATGCAACACAACCAGTGGGTTACTTAAGGCTGTGTAACAAAAGTCATAGGGACCTAAAGATAAAAGTGTCAGAAAAATGGGCTAGTAAAATGAAATGAGAGGATGATTGCCCTGAAATTTCTCTTAGTGAATAGGTAAAGAGGAGGTGACACAAGCTGACTGCAAAAGAAAAGCCTAATGTGTCCAGCCAGAAGGATCATACAGAAGTTTAGTGAAGTTCCAAAAATTTAGGAGAATGAAAATAGGACAAAAGAGAATTTTTTTCAGTTCTGCAAAAACCTATGTCAACAGCCTTTGTATACTCATCTTGATATTTATATTTACAAAACTAAGCACGTTATCCAACCACAATCCATTGCTGATTTTAGCTCGGCAGTTTTTCGAAAAGAACACCAAAATACAAATGTGACCCCCTTCACATCTGGAATTTTGGCCACTGAGAGAGATTCTCCTGCATGACGTAAGGTGGACAGGAAATAAGGCACCTAAAAATGCTGCTAGCAATAATCTAGAACAGAGATTCCAAAGTCTGTACTCATAGCATTCTTTTTACTGATATGTTCTAAATAATTGTGTTTATTTCTATGTGCAGGTATTTGTGCACATGGCAGTCAGGCAGGTTTAGAGATTGGAATCTACACAGTTGCTTAGATACATTTTTAGAATGAGGATCATTACTAGCTGGATATTATAAAAATCATGTTAGGCTGACTTATCATATAAACAATGAAGAAGGCCAGTGAAACAGCTCAGTGGACTAAGCACCTGTTTAGGCAAGCAAAGGGACAGCAATATGATCCCTAGCATCACAGGCCCTGCCCACCCCATCCTGGGTGTGCCCAGCAAGCCACTAAGACTGGGTGTGGTGGTGCACTCCTGGAATCCCTGTGCTGGGATGCCAAAGGCAGGAGGATCACGATGAGCACGAGCTGTCTAGTGACAGCCTGTACCAAATACATTTTTTTTTAAATTAAGGAAGTGCTCTATTCTTTTTTTCTTCAACTCTTCATACTATTTGTTCTCATTCTTCACCATCTACTTAAAATCAATTTTATAATAACTTTTCTCTCCAACGTGCAAGTACTTTAAAAAGTGATTTAGAGAATATTCTGTAAAATTAGATATGTCTATTTACAGAAAGTTACAACTTGGTGGCCATCCTTTTTATAACTACCTCTAATGCTAAATTCTCTAATGCCATGGGAACCAAAACCACAAGTCTTTGTCTCTCAGGAGACTACGTTTATACCAAGGTAATCTTTTTCCCCTTCTTTAAGAATGAGCATCTTAATTTTAAACATTACATAAATATGAGACATTTAATTAAAAACTTGAAGAAATGTGTTACTGTTAATTGAATTCTTGCTGCATTTACCTTTGCACACTATCGTTAATAAAACCTCCAGTTCAAAGTGGATGACTTTGGGGAATTGAGACAGCTACTTATTTCCTTACCTGAGATGCCAAGATAACCTTCTCCGTAAAAATAAAAAGCCCAATTAAGAAAGTTCTAATGTGTAGCTATTGATCAAGTGTATGCAAATTATTAGGTTATCTAAGTAAAACAAATAAGAGGTCCAAAGGCCATTAAACAAGGTCAAGTGAAACAAGTGAGTGAGAACGGGAGGACTTGGCTTCATTTTGAGATTCTTCACCTGTGGAGCGGATAATGCACTCGCACCGCCCCAGGGGGGCTGGGCCCTCCCCGCCCCCACCTGCCACACCACCGACTCGCTATCTGGGTATTAACAAGCTATAAATTACTCAAGCGCTTAGAGACAATCAGGTCACCTCCGCTCTCACAAGGGAAAAGCTTCTTACCTCCCAGCACAACGCTAGAGAAGGGAAGAGAAGGAGGGAGGAAACCTAGGCTTCCTTCGTCACCGCGCTGGCAAGGGGTGGAGAGAGATGGGGGAGGGGGCGAGCACACGCGCGCGCACACTCGCGCCCCGAGCGCAAGCACCCTCAACGACGCCGTGCCTGACCCAGGTCTGCAAACTTATTGGTCGCTGCAGTGGAAACTCCCCGGACTCTCCCCGCCCGGCTGCAGCGGCTGGGTGGAGTCGCGGCTCCTCCGCCCCATCTAAGGGACCCAGCAGCCCCTGCAACTCGGCTCGCCGCACCCTTCCCCAGGCGAGGTCTCCAGGCACCCATCAGAGCTCCCGGGAGCCTGAACCCGCTTCTAGCCCCTCACCCCTGCGCAACAACATCCCCAGCCGCCCTCAGCGCCAAGAGCCACCTGCGCGTGGCTCCGCTGAACACACTTGTTCCGAGCCCTGCACTGCTTTCCCAACTCTGCCGGGTCAAGTGGCCAATGACAAACTTCTGCCTCTTCCTTCCCGGCTCCCACCTTTCCCAAAATCCACAGCCCGGGAACCCACACAACGAAACTCCGAGGGCGCTGTGGCAGTCTGGGCATGCTCAGTATCAGGGCAGGTTTTGATTGAAAGTACAAAAAAAAAAAAAAAAAGCTTTGTATTGTGCCGTCTCCTTATCCTGTGCATAGAAGGCTTGCTGAACAGGTCGCGGGCATCCCGAAGCCCGCGCAGAGGGCCATCAGAAGCCCTTGAGAGTGTCTCCTTGGGACGCGTTCCCCTCTCCACCACCCCCACCCCCACCTCTCCTCGGCCCCCCTTCTCGGGTCCCTGTCCGCTGTGGGCCTGGAGAGACCCTCGCAGAACTAGGATGGGCGCTGTTGGCCGAGCGGATCCACCTATTAGGAGCGCTTGCGGATTGGCTCCCCGGCGCAGCGTACCCGGGTGGAACCAATCAGGCAGCCGGGCCTGGGAGATGATGGGCGGCCGCCTCCTCACTGGAGGGATTCCGGGAGAAGCTGCAGTGTGGGGATGCTCTAGACCTAGTCCTGCCCCCAGTGTCTTTCCACCTCCTCCTCCTGCAGCGACGGCAGCAGCGAGCGGCGCCGGCAACTTGAGGCTGCACCCGGGGCAAGCCCCCAGGGTGGTGCTCAGCCCCGAAGGGGTGTGTGTCGGGCGGGGGTGCCAGCTGTAACCGGCTGGTGGTCCTGGGAAACCTCCCACACACCCACACCCACACACCCCTTTTTTTGTTGCAGCCTGCCCCTCTCAAGCAGAGGCAGCGAGAGTAGCGAGGGCTTCGCACAGGTCCCCGCTGAGACAGCGACAGCGCAGAGGACCGAAAGCCGGCACCACCTCCTGGGAGTCCCTCCAGGTAAGGCAGGGGACCACAGCAGGGCCACCTCGTTGTTATCTGTGCGCTGGAATCTGGGCGAAATATTTTGTTCTCACAACACTTGGATTTGGGAGGTGGGAGACCTAGGGAGAGATGCCAGGGGGACCTATTGTGAGAGACCGGAGACACACGTGCCGCTCTTGGAGAAGCACTTTGAGCGGCGCAGTCGATCTAGGATGGAGTTGAGACTGGGCATCCCCCATCTTCTCCTGCCTCTTTCTTTCTCTCCTGCTCTCTTCTCAGTCCTCCACCCCAGATTAATCTCTCTGCTAATCTCTCCCTACCTCCCCCCTTCTCTCTCTCTCTCTCTCTCTCTCTCCCTCTCCCCCCCCCCCCCCCCCC
>PVJA010001436.1:0-93177 GCA_004027025.1 Myocastor coypus | reverse complement strand
CAGCTCCTGCTGAGAAAGGAAGCATCAAGTTTAACTTGATCTCCTTGAAAGAAGCTCCAGCTCTTACTTGATCCATTCAAATGGAACAAAAATAAACCAACAGTGCATCCTACTTTCAACTGCTTAATTGCTGTTGCTTTTAAGTGCCAACCATCTGACTTTTCCTGTTTCCATCTGTCCTGTAGGGCTGACACTGGTATTCCACACCAGTGTTAATATCTGAACTCTGAGAGGACTTGAGTTTTTTTTAAAAAACACACACATACACAAACAGATTAGGGCTTTGTTAAGGTTCTTGACAGGGGTTTGATGTTGAGGGGAGCAGAAATATGTAAAGTTTTGAAAGATTTATGAGTGATACCAGTATTATCAGGAGCCTCGGAATTGTACTTTGAGAAAGCTAATGTAGTTAGCTCTGTGTGTATGTTGCTATTTACTTCTCAGATATTAACCCTTTGATGAAATAAAGCAACTTTATCTTTTGTACTAACGCTGTATTTGTGTACGACTTTTCATTTTCCTTCACCTTTGTTCCATCAAAATCAGCTAGAATTTTATTATATGGATATCAAACTCATGGTTTGGTTCATTTTCCTTAAGTACGAGCATATTTAGTGGGCATGAAATGATGTTTATGCAATCTCAACATCCCCTGTAGAAGGCTCATGGAGAGGTTCAGGTGACCATGAATCCCCATGTTTCCAAAGTTTCCAAAGTAAGGGTAGAAAGACATGCTCACACTCACATTTCAAAAACCTGTAATGGGAACACATTTTCTTTCTCTTCCCCTCTTGTTAAGAGAAAGAAAAAGATATCAAAACAACACAGTGGCTCTGGCTGCCTGCATATTAGGTCAAGTAAACAGAACTTGTTGGACAGAGACTCAACCACAGCTTCAATGGCCTTCAATTCCATCTTCTTTGATATTCTTCATCAGAGATGGCTAAGTGATTACTCTCAGCTGGGAGGAGGTAAAGAGAACTAACTGTCTGGTAAGATGTACTAGGAAAGCAGTCCAAGTAGGTCCTGCAGAAACACAGAGAAGGCAGTAAGCAGATGTTGGCATCTAGATAAATCCTTTCCTTTGATTTATCAGGGGACGAGCAAGGCTTTTCTGCGCACAGATGTTCACTCAAGAAGGGTGTCTTTTCTTAACTCTGCCCCATTTTCCACACTCATCTATGCAGTGTAGAAAGTATTTCTTTCACCACATACATGATCTTTAATGTGTAAGTTTAGACACAAACTAAGAGAAGAACTGGTTTCATGTGTTATCCATGTAATGTGTACTATTTTGGAAACCATTTTCCATTTGAGACAATTATCTTCCTGACCTAAAAAGATTCTCCACATAACCTGCCTGCAGGAAGGCATGCACACCAGATGCACACACACACACACACACACACACACACACACACACGTGGACCTTCTTTGTAGCGTTTTGACATTTAAATGACTTTTGAAAAATTTTAGTGTGTCTGTTGAAAGCTAACTCTAATTTTTAGAGTTGCCACCTTTTGGTTACAAGGACAAAAAGGGCAATCACTTAATTACCTCATGTGTATGTACAACTGAATTAACAAGTTTAGACATGAAAGGATGAGCAAAATAAAACCAACAGCTTCCCATGTGAGTGAAATAAGATTTGGTTTACTTGTTTGTCTTTTATCGTAGGAAAATGGGAAAGTTTGGGCTTGGTCTGTGATATTTATTCTCATCGGTCCTTGCAAATGTTAATTATAACATATATATATTTGCACATAGTTTTTCACTTACTTGGGAAAAATAAAGTCTTTGTATTTTGAAAGTCAGAACGAATTCCTGTGCATAGTGAATGCACTGAAGAGAGATACATTACAGGAGTGATACATTTTAGGAAATTTCTCTCTGCCTTCCCAGGCGGTTGTTTAGTATCACGATCTTATATAGTGCTCAGGTTTGTCTCTGTTTCGAATGCTGTTCTAGCAAGTCTTACTAATGTTTCAGAGTAAATCTGTTAATTATATCTTATGACATTTTTATCAGGAGAACTACACATAGGAAATCCTAAACCACTTTTTGCACAAAAACACAACATGTCAAGGATTTATTACTGGGGAGTTTTGAAACCCATTTCCTAATGGAGAATACTATTTTAACAGGACAAATTATCACATAGTTCTAATCAATAGTTAGAAACATCATATTTATAAGATTTACATTTTAGATTTGAGGTTAACGAAAAATAAAACTAGAAGATACTAACTTGCTTTAACTATATTGGCAAAATGAATTTTAATATTAACAAATGAAATGCAGAATGTACTAGAAATTTAAAAGTTAACTTGAACTTATAGCTAGGTTGGTAATATAAGGAAGTAATATTAATTCATTTCTTTTGATCTGAGCATATAAATGAATTTAAATTAAATTTCTACAATACTCAACTAGTCTTTAAAAGTTCATACTTAATGCAGATTATTGTATGATCCTGACATACTTATACCTCTTGTGATTTGCAGTTTATGCAACAGCCAGCAAGTGTTACTGCAGAAATTAAAATAATGTATACTTCCAAATGATAATAATTATGTGGCTTGGAGGGTAGGAAAAAAAAGTAGAACAATTTGATTAGCTAACAGAATTTGTGTACAATATTTAAAATACCTCAAACTAAACTTAGAATTACCACCATGATATAATTGTGAATGTTGGAAACATTTTCCTAAATGATAATGGTTTTTAATTAAATACTAATATTAAATATTTGATCTACATGTGACTTTTTAGAAAGTCTTAAGTAATTTATTTTTAATGATTTTGAAATTAAAATTTAATGTATAAAAGATATTTTCTGCCTGAATTTATTTTCATAAAAATTGATCAAAGCTATTTAAATAGGGACAAAATATATATGGAAGTGTAAATATAAGGACCAAATGAAGAATTACAGCACTGCTTGGGGTGCTTTTTTTCCTGGCTCTTTGGTTGAAGGACTAACAATATCCAGGGATACTCTTAATGGGGGCCTATGTCATTCCCAGTACAGATACCTCTGGTTTTGAGAAGAAGCGATTTTTTATGTGTATCATTTTTTGAAATTATCAATGCAAAAAGATACATCTCCATATGCAGCTAACAAAAAAATCAACATCATGATTTTACCTGATTTGGATATGACAAATGATAAAGTTTTTATCTTGGCAAAATGAATTTTAATATTAACAAACAAAATGCAGAAAGTACTAGAAATTTGAAAGTTAACTTGAACTTATAGCTAGATTGGTAATATCAGGAAGTAGTATTAATTCATTTCTTTTGATCTGAGCATATGAAATGAGTTTAAATTGGATCTTTAAAATACTGTTATTCTTTAAAAATTCATACTTAATGCAGATTATTGTATGATCCTGACATACTTATACCTCTTTAACAGGTGTTTCTTGCAATATGTGCATTAGGGTACACTTAATTTTTTTTTTTATATATATAAATGAGCAACAGGATTTTCATTGCTTTTTTCTGAGTTAGAGAGATGTAGACTAATATCTTTATGTTTAGTTCTTCAAGAAATGATCGATATTTTTAGGAATGTGGTTGAAAGTTGATTCAAGCCTCTTCAGTTTCTTCATATCTTAAGAAGTTTAATCTTGTCAAGTCAAAGAAAACA
Organism: Myocastor coypus; assembly: GCA_004027025.1. Lineage (NCBI taxonomy): Eukaryota > Metazoa > Chordata > Mammalia > Rodentia > Myocastoridae > Myocastor > Myocastor coypus. The sequence continues at coordinate 89,525 of PVJA010001436.1, read as the reverse complement.
GCCATTTTTCTTTAGAGTTTCATGAGTTCGTGAGGATCTATTTTTATATTGACTATAAAACAAACTATGACAGCAGAATATGCCAGTGTCACTGTACTTGTATCTATCAGCAATAGGAAAATAATTTGATTTGAAATTGTTTTACAAATTTAGGTTTCTATTTTTTACAGAGAATAAAAACTAGTAAAAAAATAGAAGCAATACAGAATTTCACTTACCAAAATGGCAGAAATTCAACAATGGTTATTATATTGTATATTGTTGTGTTTAAGTTAGATGTTCAGATATAAGCATGCAAAATTGGTCAAAAAATTAACAAGAAAAAAAAATTTAAGCATTAACTGCTCCTTTCAATTGATCATTAGAAATCAACAGTACAATTATCCAAACCATCCTATGTATATACTTATCTATTATGTTCCTCCCTTCTTTCTTTATTTTTTCCTCTCGCTCATCCTAGTTGTTCCTTCCCTTTGGACAGTTCTTTCCCTTTCACAGTATCTATTTTACCTTTACTCTTTCAAGTTTATGTTACCTATTAATAAGAAACTGTCATCCCTTTGCAACTATATGAAAAAAGCTATGGTCTTGTTTTATTAAAATTGAAAGTTTAATATAATGATGAAATTATTATGTTGAAATAAGAAGTATTAAAGAACTATTTTAACTGTTTTCAATATAACCTGTAAGGTCTGGTTGTAAAGAACCATCTTTCTACAATAGTATCAAATTTTCATTAATTGAAACACAGTATTTAAGAGAACTCTAAAAGAAATTACAACCTACTGTAGAGTTAAAACAGTACATTTATGGTGGTATTAGAAATGGACTTTCTGTCTTGTCTTTGAGAAATACAAAGAAAATGTTTAATTTGCATTTCTCTAATTGTATTTGTCTAACTTCTATAATTTTATATGTATTTCTTCAAGTCTAATTCTTCGGGAGTACTTTAACTCTCTTTGAGCTAGCTTTTCTTTGTATGCACATTCAGTGCTTCAAAGTGAGGCTGCTACACTGGTTTCCATATGTCCCTAATAATATAAATGAGATCTTGTTAAAGTCCATCTTTTTTATTGTTACTGTTGTAGAGAAACAAAACTGTGTTACACTCATAAAGGGGAAATCCACTAAGGAGCTGACAGCTGAAGGTGGTGTTAGGAAGTAGGGTCTAGAGGGAGTAGCTGGTTCTCCCTTGTCTTTCATCTCTGGCTGCCTCAGGCTAAACAGCTATGTCTGCCCACGCCCTTCCAGCAGAGACATTTCCATGTCAGAGCTGTCTGACCATGAGCTAATAAAATAAAACACACTGGTCATTTCTATAGATGTTCCACGTACTTTATGGTTCCTTTATTAGTTATGTAATACAAAGGCCTTTAAATAAAAAGGATCTATGGAAAATCATTAAGAAGATGAAGACAATAACTGTTTCTACAAAATTAGAGTTCAAGAATTTCCACATACAATGAGAAGTGAACTTCAAGATGGCTCTTTTTTTTAATTTTCTTTTTGTGCTGGAGAGCAAAACCCAGGACCTTGTATGTGTTGCATAAAAGCATATGCTTTCTTACAGAGCCACACTCTCAGCCCCTAAGCTTGTGTGAGAATTGGTTGCAACCATTTCTTAAAAATATATAATTTACTACATTTTCTGAAGAACCTGTGAAATATTTCCTCATGTGTGCCAGCAGCAAGTGCAAACACTATGCATGAAACATTTAGCTAAGTGAGTCAATCAAGAATTAGTTTCTGATTGAAATATCCAGTGAACCAATTCTATGTGTGGGCCTGAAACTTGGCCTTACTTTGTCTTGATGAACATGTTCCTTTGTGAAGTGTAACTTAATAAATAATTCTCAAATGCCAGGATTCTTATATGAGGGAAAGTAGATAGGGTGCTTTTTCTTGTGATAAAGGCTTTCCTTTTTAAAATTATTCACTTACTTAATCAATGATAAAAATGTGTATGTACACTCAAACACAACTGAAGAATTTTAAATGTAAAACGTCCTTGCCCTGCAACTGTTGAAGTGAGGACTCTCCTCATTTTCCTCACTCCCCCCCACACCATCCACACCCACATGCTAGTGCTATAGGGACAGAAAAGCAAGCAGACAAGGGAGCTGCCATCTTCCTGGCTTTCTTCTCTGCCCAAGGCTCATGTTTTCTCTGGATATCAGCTTACCAGCTAACCCATGCCTAACCTGGGTCAGAAGAAGGTAACTGGGTTTTGTCTTCATTCCTCCTAGGTAGATCAAGGTCCACACACCCACAGTTTAAAGGATGAAAGGTTTATTCTGGCCTACAGTTTTAGCTCAGTCAACTAGCTAGCTCGAAAGTGGAAATGGCCCCTACACCACATTGATCTCTGAGCTCTTCAGTGGACCCAGGCATGAGCATAGCATCATCACCATGCAGTCACCTTCCAAAAATCCAGCCTTTGAACATCACAGCTTTTAGGGGGCCGGTTTAGACCTTAAGCTTATCCAGTTTGCTAATTAAAATTTCTAAGTCTATTTTTATTGGTATGGAACAAAAACACTTGGAAGCACTGGGGCAACGCATACACAGCTGTACCAAAGTCACTTTTAACACTTTTAATGTGTGATGTTGAGGGTTCTATAAGCTTTGGAGCAATTGGCAAAATAAGATTTCTATCATGTATATATGTATATATATATATAACATTGTCTAAGCAAAAGGGGAAGCTATTGAACTATCAGTCTGTACAGCACTTTTTAAACTTATTCTCAGAGGATAAAATTGAGACAATTGTAAAAATGAGTTCCAGATCATATTTCCAAAGCCCACCTGTATCTTGTGATAAAGATCTTGAAACATACACATACATCATCCTATGACCAGATAATGAAGAAACCGATTTTTTTCTGTAGGATCTCTAGACAGCATTTTGAAACATTGTATATAAAGTTGTTTTGAGGAAGCATTTATAAATAAATTATACATGAATTTGTGCTTATTGATTTTATAAAATACTGAATTTCATGCATTTTCAGAACTGAATTTGGGATGTAGATCATAAAGTATTTTAGACATGAAAGTATATGACAGTTACAGTATATATAAACAATAACATGCCACCAAAGCAATAGTGAGTTCTTAATTACTAAAATATCAATGTGGAGTGATTTGGTCTCACTGAAGAGCAGAAAGACCCAACTGAATATAGCTTCTCCTCATAATATTCTAGTCTGCTAGAATACGCACAATATGAATAGTGGATAGATCCTGGCTTACCAAAACTATGAAATATGCAAAATCTATCTGCATTTTTTTTAGAAAAAAAGTTCCAGAAATGCTGTTTGAACAAATATCACAGAATTTAAAACTAGGCCAAGTGGGATGCTTGGTTCTCAAGATGTGGCTGGGTTTCTTTAGGAATGAGATTTGAGTTAGTGAGACTAAAAAGAAAATTTGATACACTTTCTCAGGAGAAAGACAAGGTAGCAAAGCATAGAAATCTGTTTCTGAGTTGGAGTGGCTGCCAGATCCTGGTTTCCGAGGCTGGCTTTCCACCTAATCCTTAGCACTTTCATCTGATTTGAAGACTGCCTAACACAAACCACTGAGCCTTAGAACATTTTCTAGAGCATCAGGATCTCTTCTATAAATAGAATAACATCACTATCCCATTTCCAACTAATAGGATATAAAGCCATAAGTTTTATACTTAACTCTACATAAATGGGAGTACCATAGGTTTGAAAATGCTTGGTTTCAACTGTCTACGTACAGGAAATTATTGTGTTAAAAGCTTAGTTAACTGCATGACATTACAAATAAGTTGTCTATTTTTAGTGATTTTATTAAATTATAATGTTAAATATTAAAAGCCAACCAATCACCTTGAGCTACATCAAAGCCTAATAATAAGAAAAAAGAAATGACATTTCAGAAGAAAAGCAGCATATTCTCAAACAAAACTGTCCCACTTCTACATTTTTTTAAAAAAACTATTTGCTATTCAAGATTTCAGTGATGTGTTTTTCAGAAGACTAGTAGACATTTACTGAACAACTCCTAGACAACATTAAAATGAATATTGATGAAAGAGAAGAGCCTCTTCCTTCAGGAACGTGTCCAGGAGACATGTTCTGCTATGCCTTTGAGAACCCGATTCATCATTTATATATTTATCACGTAGCAGCAGTATTATTTCTCTCAATTTCTGGATTTTAAAACCTGTGCTTGTGCATTAAAATATTTTACCGCTCTCACTGCTTGAATAAAAGAGATTCGTTCAGCTCTCAGGCTAGGAGAATAATATAGTAATCCCACTGCATTCTTTTCCTTGGATTTTCTTCTTTTCTCAGCCCATTCTACTTCTATTCCTGCTTCCCATTTTGGCATTTTAGGCTTACTTCTTTCATTGCTTTGCTTTTTCAAAACACATCTTTATGAATTACCTTTTAGGGAATTCACTAAGTAGAAGCTGGGTAGTCTTGGCCTTGCAGTCGCCTCTGCCAGCTGGATTTGGTCATTTTGTCAAGCAAGAGATTTAATTCTTAATTTGTATATATTTTAGATCATCTTCACAAAACATATGTACAAGTAAAGCCTCTTAATTTGTTGATGTAATTCATACATTTAAATGGAATGTGCTATGGTTTAAATGATTTTAAAATCTTGCATGGAAAGGTAATTGCTGAAAATTTCAAGAGGAAAATTGATAGGAGAGAGACACAATAATCATGTTTTAAATCCAAAATATTAGAATGTACTCTTTGGAATTTGTTTTTCTATTTGCTTCAGCAATGGTGATGAGTTACGGTTTTCATGACAGGTGCATAGCAAATGGTGTGTTTTGTTTTGTTTCATTTATGTTGCCTAAGTTGACCATGATAATAGATTCTACAAGTACAATAATGAGAAGTCTATTGTCAAGTTAACTGCCTGCAATTATATTCTTAAGAAAACCTTTTAAATTATTTTGTTTATTGAGTCATACAGCCTGAGTATTTAATAAGGAAAGCAATCCGTTTTGTAATTATCTCAAAATATAAGAACTAGTAGTTCTTGGTCAACAAAAGCTCAAGTGCGTCATCATCATTTTGAAGTACAATCAGTCTTTACTTACCTCTTTGAAAAGATAAGGAAAATTTACTATGTTGTCACTTCCATGACTCAAAGTTCAAAATAAATTAAGTCAGTTATTTAAAAATTATTCAAGGGATCCTTTCCAATCTGCAAGAAAAGTCACGAGGCTTGAGTTGCAAACTCCATTGGCCTTTAGACATTGCTTTATCTCTGTGGTGTTAGAAAAGTCATTTCGTTTTTTTTGCTTTTTCTTTCTTCTAAAGTAATTAGTTCTAAGCTGGCTTCTAGAGTGCAAAGAAATATGATTGGAATAATAAGCATTGGAGTTTTGCCACTAGATTTCCAGCCTCATCTTTTATCACTCTCTTCATTGGTACTCACAAGCACAATTTCTCACTGCCTTCCTAATGTTAGTGCAAGTTGTTGATTATATTTTAATTTTCCCTTTCCTGTTCCAAGGCAAATCAGTTAAACATTTGACTCTAAAGGAGTATATGAACTCTTAACAATAACAGTGCTAATGTGAAACCCATCAGCTGACAGTCTTTGTTAGGAATCCAGCACATTTGGGGGACATAGTTAATAGCCATAGGCATGGCAACATGGATTAGCATCACTGACCTTGTCGTTGATCTGATATAAGGAAGTAGGACTTTTCACTGGATGCATGTAAGATTGTTTGAAGCACAGGACAGCATTAAAAGGAACTGTTGGGTGTAGGTTAATCATAATCTCATTTTTTCTCATTTTATATGTTGGATTCTTCATTCCATTTAACCCTACTGACAACCCTATGGGATAACTGCCAAAGATCCATAATTTTTAATGTTAAGAGGATTAATAAAACCTACTTAAGTAACTTACCCAGGTTTATATTACATAGTAGGATGTGAAATCAAACTAAAGCATTTACAAAGATAATAGTCAACTAAAATCTATCACATTATCATTGGATACATAAAAGGCAAGCAGGAAAGAATGGATGATGGGTCAAATGAATAAAAGACTAAAATGGGCCAGGCTACTTTATCTACTTCATTGTTTGGGACAATATGATCACCATAGTAATATGACAGAGACACAAAACATGAATTAAGGTTGACCCAAAATGATAAATTTGAATGAGCTCTTTCACCATCCAAAGTGTTGTTATTCATAAGAATATTATATCTCATATTGTCTGCTACTATGTTAATACATGACCAGCATGACTCCTGCCCCTTTTCTTCTTCATTAAAAGAACTTTTTCCACATATTAAAATATTACTTGACTCAAAATGGCTTGAGCAGAAAAAAATATTTTGAAGCTCATGTGACCCGATGCAGCCCAGGAATATGCTGGTTTCAGTCACACCTGGAAAAGGGAAATCAAATCTTTTTTTTTTTTCCTTGTTTCAGAACTTTTGTTTGTTTGTTTATTTATTTTTATGGCCATCGCAGCCTGCCCTGAGGGCAGGGCTGGTGCAGCATGTGGTGCCAGGGATCGAACCGCGGTCCCTGCAGCCACCCAAGCTTTCCTAAGCAGGTGCTTTAGACCACTGAGCCATCCTGCCAGGCCAAGGGAAATCAAATCTTATGCTCAGAACAAGGTTTCCTTTACTTCTTACTGCCCCACCACTATCTTTCTTTGTAATTGATTTTTTGTGCTTGCAGAGTTGATGGGTGGGAGTCCTTATCACTATCTCTTTGTAGTAGAAAGAATGTTCCTGGTGAGAATAGGCTTATATCAGAAACCTCCATGTATAAATAGAGTAATTTCCTTTTTTCCCCCAAAAAATATATGGATAAACTTGATCAAAGCAACTTAGAACATTTGCTTCTATCCCACCACTGTGAAAGGGTCTTGAAAAGTAGTGCATCTAAACTTGGGTCTTGTGTCATCCTGAGCTTATGAGTTCAGCATAGATAGCATCAGTCTAACATGGAAAAGAGTTCTGCTACGAGAGGGAGGATGGGTAGATGAAGCTAATTAGATGGTTAGGTGAAATGTGAGGTCAAAAGGTTCAGGCAGAGAACCACCAAAGAGAATGGCAGCTTGCTTCAATACTACCCTGATGATTATTGCTATTCCAGAAACTCGCCTGAGATGATTCTCAGGGAGCGATCCAGGGAGTCCCAGCAAGGGCCCATGATATTTGAGAGGATGGGAAGGTGTGGCACCTGGAGACTTGAAGCTACACTCATTGTGAACAGGTGTGATGTATTCAATAATAGAACAACTGCTATAGTTATAGAAATATGAGAACGTTGAGTATCAGGGAGTGTCATTTGCGGTTCAGTCTTGCTTCACATTTTTTTATGCAGTAGGCAGATATCCATAGGAGTTAAAGATAATTAGAGTGATCAGCTCCATAGCACTAAGAGAAACAAACTAAAGATACGTGTGGGCCAAATGTGTATCAAAGAGAATTTCTAATTTTTGTTAGCTTTATGAGGGAGAGAACTACTTAAAGATGTCACCATCTTTTATTTATGGTTGCCTTTGCTTCCTGTATGCTACAAATTAAGCACAATCCATTTATAAAAAAATAATATATATCTTTTCTTTGTAATATCCCTATTGTAAACAAAATATTAGATAACAATGTATTTCATTAGTAAGGGCACTTATGTGCCAGCCACAGTTTAGACACTGAGGATACAAAGGGAAACACAGCAGGCAAGTGCTCTGCGAAGGGAAAGACAGGCAATTAAGAACAACACAAAACAATCAAACGGAGTTATGAAAAAGCATAAAACAGGATGACCAAGAACACAGAGCAACAGCAGAAAGTGTGAGGAACCAAAGATATACAAGTTGAACCTTAAGAACTGGGACTTTCACTCCCAGAAAATCACCATACTGATATTAAGACACTGGTTTTGTAAATTTTATTCTCTTAATATTTTAATTGAAAATGATCTATGAATATTATTAATGAATATTTTAAAGCAGAATAATCAGGTAACACCTGCACATGTTCTACATATATGGTATTTCATTTCTGTGTAACATTTTTCTAATCCATTCTTATATGCTCAGGTTTTTTTTTTTAGTTATAATGTTAGAATATGTTATTTTTACCCTGATTTCTAATTCCATCTCTTACTAGGTGTATATTTTTTGTATTGACTTTCATCTTCAGGAGAGAAAGTTTTTATAGCATGTACTTTCACATCTTTTTTTAGCATATATTTTGTTAAATCTCAATGACCTTTATCCTTTTGTTCCCAGTTCTGAAGGAATTAAATACAAGGCTTAACCCCAATTTTATCATTTTTATACTTTTAAGTAAAAGCTTTGTTTTTTTATTATGGTAATGACATTTTTCAGTATAATTTCCTTTTGAGTAAATTTTTATTATATTCCTCAAAATTCTAATTTGGATTTTGAAACACAAGTAAACAAACACTGAGAGCAGAATAAAACAAATCATTTTGTGTTGATTATCAGTTAGACAGCACAGGTTTTGAAGCATTAGCCAGATATTACTTTTCCTCCATCTGGTTTAATCTCCTGATTTCAAGAACTTAATAACCCAAGCCTACCTAGGTAGGTCCATGATAGTACAGCAAGTGCTTCCAAAGGCGTATCGCCTTATGTGAAGCAACAATACCACTTACTGCAGTTGTAGTAGAGTAATAATTAAAGCATCAGTCTTCAGTGGCCTTCTTTCTTTTACCCTAAGGCTCATTATGTTATGACAATAATATGTTTTTAAAATGAAGCATTCTTTGATAAAATGCTCTGGTTCATAAGTGATATGCTATTCCTGTTGCATATCTGCGAGGAGTCATTATCATGAATATTTTTATCTCACACACATGTGCGCGTGCACACACACACACACACACACACGCTTCAGTAAATATGGTCTCTCTATAAAGTATGAGTTTTTCAGAACTGTACAATGATGTGTATAATTGCTTCTGACTATCCAGTCTCTGCTTGAGAGTAAAAAGAAGCATTTTATGGAAAGTATAGTAAATAAATGAATCCTCTAACTTTATATTTGCTAATACTTTTTAATTACATCTGAATTTAGTGCACAAAATGCTTATGAAAAGTGAACAAAAGTTTTATGAAATATTACTGGTTATACGTTCTAATGGTTCACTCTTCAATACTATGTGTGCATCTCAAAATAAAATACCCTGGTCATAACTAATGAAATTTATGTTACAACTTACTAACACATTGTAATCAGTAATTTTGTTCATTTATTTTTATTTATTTATTTATTTATTTTGTCTTTTTGAGATAGGGTCTCGCTATGCAGTTCAGGCTGGCCTTGAATTCACTTTTGTAACCCAGGCTGGTCTCAAACTTGCACTGATCCTCCTGCCTCAGCGTCCCAAGTGCTGGGGTTACAGGCTTCGCCACCATGCCCAGCTAGTAATCTGTAATTTGAAAAAGTTCTTAAAAATATTACCAACTTTCAAAAATTGTAATGCCTATATTCAAGTACCATATAACAGATACTGAAGCTTTTGTAGTGAGTTATTTTTAATATATTATCATACCGTGAATGCATGAAATTGAATGAGCTCCCCATTCCAAAATGTGAACATAAGTTCACATATTGATGACTCTGTGGATCTGCGCTGGCACCACTGCTGTTAATGATCTCAATCAATAGAGCCATGCTGGTCTGCCATCTTTGGTGGATTTCAACTAGTAGCTAATAAGCTTTTAGTTGAAACTGGGTCAATATAATGTGTTCCCTTTTTCAATTACTAAACACTCTGTACAGGAAGATACACAGATATATTTCATTTTTTCCTTACAGTAGAGATTGGAGAAACTTGTCCATGGAACAAATGAAGATTGATAAAAGTATTTAAAATTTTGTCTCCAAATTAAAATACTAATAAAAGACCTAACAGGATGTAAAAAGTGCCAAACCTGACCTTCTCTGCCTGGACAATCACATCACCTAGGACCCTGAGACACTTCTGTCCCTTCTCCATGAACAATTCTCTTTCCTTATCATCTTCACTTTATGTAATGCCAATCGATTATAATTTAGTTTATACATCTGCTGTTCAAAGAAATTGTCCCTAATCTGTCTCCTTTGTTGAAAGCTTATACCTGGATATTTCTAGTGTTACATTTATCACTTTTTTTGAATTGTCAGTTTATGTGACCATTGCCTGTTAGCCGTGAGGTTGGTAGATTTAGATAAAGTGTCTTCTTCTTTCTATTCCCGCTCAGTTAGACAGTGCTTGGCATCCAAAGGACCACCTGTGAAGTCTTATTAAACAGGAACAATCAGTATTCTTAATGGATTGGGGTGGGAGTTACAAAATAAACATAAAATCAGACTATTTCTAACTGTGTTTACAACATGAATTTGAGTCTATCAGTAATCATTTATGTATTAACAGAAAGAGTGTTTCAAGCAGATTAGGACTTCAGAAAAAACCAAGTTGCCTTAATTTGTTAATTGGCCTTCAAAGAAGACAAAGTGAATGTAGACAGGGAAAGGAAACAGATGGGAAAGGGGTGGGAGAATAAGGGACTGCAGCTCTCTTAGGGAAGGAAGATTGCCCTAAAGCTCATGTTTTGCAAGAAAAAAATTTAAGATAATATCACCCTTTCTTCAAGCATCAATTTAAATGAATACAGTTGTTTTTTATCTTATAGTGCAAAATTTTACCTTTCAACATATGTTCTATAACTCCCTGTACTTTAAAATACTTGCCCTTTGTGTGGTGGTACGTGCCTATAACACCAGCATTCTAAGATCATGAGTTCAAACCCAATCCTGGATAACTTAGAAATATCTTGTCTCAAACAAACAAACAAATATTTGCTTAAAGTCTGGGGATATAGCTCAGTGTAGAGGTCCTGGGTTCAGTTTTTAGTACTGCTGAGCATTTGCACAGTTTTTAATTGTGTATTTATTTTTTTAGATTGATTAACTGTTAAGCCACTAAGAACGGAACCTGCCAGGGCTCAGGGACCATGGCTCCCCATGGTGGCATTTGGAAAGCTCATCACAACTGACATCCTAGATGTTGACAGAGTGTTTGTGGAATGAAGCAGGAGGTACACAGAAACATGGAGGTGTTCTGTACTTTAAGTAGACTTTTTTATGTGCCTCAATTCACCTTTTAAAGAAAGATGAATTTTTCTATGATTGAGAGAGGAAAAGAAGGTATGCTGTAGCTTGGCATCTTTCAAGGACAGACAGATATGGTTAACGAGACTGAGCTCCATTCTGTGACTCGATCCAACATGAATAGGACTTTAGTAGTGCCATGGCTGTTGCCACAGTGTCCAGCCTGGATCTTTGAAAATGATTTTTAGTAAGAATATATGAGAGTAATTATTTAGTTTTCCCATGTTATAAGACTATGAATATTTCACTTTTCAAAATTCCTCCAGGATTTCCTGTCAAGAATTGACACATATTCTATGCTAGAGAGCTTTGAACATTTATTGAAAGTCTGTAGCGAAAGTTCCTCCCTTTTTTTTTTTTTTTTTTTTTTTTTTTTTTTTTTTTTTTTTTTTTTTTTTTTTTTTTTTTTTTTTTTTTTTTTTTTTTTTTTTTTTTTTCTGAAAGTCTAAGTAGACTCTAAGGTGATGATGTTAAATACTTAAATGTTTTCAAGGAAGAGTAAATATAAAGTTATAGACTAACATACTGATGAAAGTAAATGTAGATGAGAACAAAATTTAAAGTGAGATATAGAAAAATGCTTTAAATCTGTGGCATTGCAATTTTTAACTTAGGATCTTTTCAGTTGTTTTGATGATGTGTTTTCTCAAGACCACAGCATAACAGATTTATTTTTCTTGTTTGTCTCTTCCTTTATAATGGGAACTGTCTCATCTTACATCCTCTGGGTGTGAAAACACATTTTCAGAAAATGTCTGAAAAATGAAGCTGTAGCTAAAGATAAAACAATGAGATTGTTCAACTGATTTTAGTTTAAAGTATCTTTGATTATGTGATATCTACTTGTGATATTATGTAACTATGAAAACTCCCTAAAACTATGTATGTTTATATTTGTATTCAAAATATAATGCATGAGGTCTGAAAAATATTACCACTGCATACAAACTCAGATTGAATTTAAGTGCCCTGTGAGTGCAAGAACCATTACAACATTGTTTCCAATTATATCCCCAGGGCTCAACAAACTGTGCATCCGCTTAATAAATAAGCACTTAAAAAATATTTGGTGGATATTATCAAGGGTCTATTATTTGTTTATTTTTGTTATTTTAAATTATTTTCAGAGTTCACTTTAAATACAGTATTCATAATGGAATAAACTGATTAGACCAGAATGAAAATTAGGAAAAATATTGCCCTTTGTAGGATTATACACAAAACAACAGTGTTTCATATCTTCTCCCTGGGTGTTTTCTCTAAGTAAAGTGGAATGTCTAGAATGCTACCATGAAATTTTTTATTAAAAATAGAGTTAAACTTTATTATATACAGAAGAAATTTGTTTTGTTTTTGACATATATTGCAAGATTTCCAGTCATCTTTTCAGCAACTTACTGTCTGGGCTTCTGAGGGAGTAACAGGAAAAAAGAATAAACCTTTTTTGTTGTCATTCTATGGACTGAAAGACTTACTAATGCACTCTTGAACATCAGAGAAACAGAAGCATTAAGGGTTCATGAATATAGAGTGAGTGCAATTGATTCTAAAAGCTATCCTCAGAAAATGCCTGGGTTGGTATTGCTTTTCAAGAAAATTATATTTAGGAAAATGCTTTTGCTGTTCAACTTTTTATATTGAATATCATTTTAAATGAAATTATATCATTATCACCATTTCAAATGATATCCAGCCTACTGAAGGCTGATTTTGAAAGTCGTAAGATATTGATGCAATATTTTAAAATCAACTATCACCTAAGTGTTGCTTATTGCAGTCAAAGATGTAGCAACAAATTTAGAATCAAATCATGTTTATAATCCTTATATTTGTAATGAGTAATGTTTCAGTAATACATAGTCCTGACATTTTTGGTACACAATCAGTATTATTTAATCCAGATATCCTAGATTTTTTTTTTTTTATTGAACTCAGAACCCTGCACTTGCCAAGCAAGAGCTTATTCTAGTGAGTTATCTCACTGACCCAATTCTAGAATACTTTTTAAAAATCCTTTTCCAGCAAAAATATACTACAGTTAAAAAGCTAAGAAAAGAAGATAAACTCAAGACTTTTATAGGTAAATGGATGTAACTAGAGACTGTACTCATAAGTGAAATAAGTCAGACTCACACATATAAACATCATATTGTCTCCCTAGTGTAAAACCCTGAAAGAGTAAGTAAAATCTGAAAAGTGCAATAGATACTGTGAAAGGGGGAAAAAAAAAAAAACTGCTCAAAAGGAAAAAACAAATAGGAGAGGGAAATGAAAGAAAGAATATATATATATATATATAGAATATATATATATAAATATATATATAAATATATATATAAATATATATATAAATATATATATAAAGAATATATATATATATAACTTTGAAGATAACAATATGTAATACAGTGATCATTATTAAATTCCTATAATTTTGCTTTGAAATTCTGTATCTTTTTTGTTTTTGCAATGTTTTGTTTTTATTTTACTTTGCTTCTCATCTCTTTATTTTTATTTATTTTATTTATTTATTTATTTACTTATTTACTTATTTACTTATTTATTTATTTGTCTTTTTGAGACAGGGTCTTGCTATGCAGTTGAGGCTGACCTTGAGCTCACTTTTATAGCTCGGGCTGGTCTCGAACTTGCACCAGTCCTCCTGCCTCAGCCTCCCAAGTGCTGGGATTACAGGCGTGAGCCACCACGCCCAGCTTTAATTCTTTTTTTTTTTTTTTTTTTTTTTTCATCTCTTTAAAGTTGAAAAAAAGCTAAGAAATACGAAACACTTCTAGAGAAAATTCTAAGTCAGACAGACAGAGCACTTATTGTTACAGTAAAGAAAATGGATACATAAGAGTCAGGCTAGAGGGCTGGAGAGACAGCTCAGTGGTCTAAGCACCTGCCCAGCAAGCGCAAGAACCTAGGTTCAATCCCTGATACCACATGCTATAGGACCAGACTTGGTGGCATATGCCTGAAATCCCGGCCCTGGGGAAGCTGAGACAGGAGGATCACTACATCTCTGAACTGTGTAGTGGCACTCTGTACCAAATGAGTAAATAAATAAATACATAAATAAATAAATAAGTTTTTTTTTTTTTTTTAAGAGTCTCATGATGGATAAGGGGCACAAGGTGTTTGATCTGAAGTCATTCAGCAAGTCTTCATGATCTCCCACTACTATTTTGTCATGTGATCTGGAAGCCTGTGTTAAATATGAGTAGGGTGCTACTTGATAGTGAAGGGTAAAGAGAGCTGGTTTTCTTTACAATTGAGATAATGGTCTGCTACGATACATACAATTTATGTACTTCATAGTGTCATTATTTCTATGTATCATTTATTTTTCCTATTAGAACATTGGGTCCTCAATCATTAACAGAATATATTGATGATCTTCATGTTCAAGTAATTCATAATCAATGTAGTTCTGCGTTTCATGCATTGTAATTAAGCATTTTTCTTTTTTTCTTGCTGGGTGGTCAAGGGCAAGTCGAAGCAAGACCTTTATAACTAAACATTCTTTTTTTTTTTTTTTTTGTATCTTCCAGGGTCAAATCCCCTCAGGATTAAATTTGAGACCATAGACAGTACTTTGTAGAACTGTTTTTAGTGTCAGCCTTCGGGACAAGTCACGGCCATTGCTTGGCCTTTTTGCTTTCTATGAAAGCCTGAGAGAATGTTGTTCTCTGGGTGACTCTCCTTAGATGCACTGCAGTTCATTCATCCCTTTCCTCTGAGGTCCCATAATCTCCTTGACCAGGAAATTTGGGACACCTCTGAGTTATAGGATATTACAGCACAGGTTTTCTTATATCATGGGTCCTTATTGACCTTGAAGGGCTAGGTCCAAAATATTGGCTATCCTTATAGCCCTTCTTTTTCCCCAATTGTCGGTCTGTTTACTTACATTCTCAACCCTCCAGCAGAAAAGTTTTGTGATACTATTACTCTATAACATAAGTACTGTATAACAAAACATTTTTTTTGTATCTTCCAGGGTCAAATCCCCTCAGGATTAAGTTTTTATCCTTTCTTCTCACCTTTCTCATTCCATCTTTTATTCTCCTTCCCATTTAAAAAGAGGTCTCCCTACTTTTTATCTATCCTCACTCTCCATTATCCATTTTCATACCTCCTTACCCATCACATTCTGGTATACTTAATGCTTGACACTTGATTAATTTATCTTTGGCTGCTTCTAAGTCATTGTTTATAAGGAAACCAAGGGTGTGATTTGCATTCCAATATATTAGTCTCCTGCCTGCTGCTCCCTATCAGTTCTATTTTTTACTTTGGAGCACAAAGTTCCTTAAAACATCTTATATTCTAGGGCCAGGGAGATAGCTCAGTAGAGTAAGCAGTTGCCTGGCAAATTCAGGGTCGTGAGTTCAATCCCCAGTACCACAAAAATAAATAAATTAATAACAATAACAATAATACAATCTTATATTCTGAGGTCTCTTATTTCTATAGGCTTACTACCTGCTTCCCTTTAAGCAACATGAGCTTAGGAACATATTTTTACTACAAAAAGACAGCTTTAATTAAATTAATATCTAGAATGAATCTCTCCTTTTCTCCTAAGTCCCCTATTCTTTCTTCTTCTTGGATGGTTATCAATTTTCTGTCCTAATTCTCCCAAAACGCTTGGTTAAGTTTGTTAAGAACCAATTAAAACTTGGTTTGAACCAATTAAAACTCTGTTTAAATACCTCTAGTTTATCCATGAACTAGCTTGTATTGAATTGCTGCTTTGGCCAGGGATGTTTCAACATTAATTCAGGCTGTCTTTTCCTGGAGTCCATGTGTCCCCAAAAGCTTTAGAATATTTTCTCTGAAATTATATTCAAAATCTAGTATATCTGTCTGCATAAGCATGTTTCCAGGAGAGAATAACTCATTGTTTACATACTATTTTTAACAATGGCTAAGATTCACCAATTATACTGGGAAAATAACAGCACATTCTTATTTGCAAATGACAGCATATTCTTGCAGTTGAGGATCTCCCAAGGTAAGTGAAGCTGACACTGCAGATAACAGGAAGGAAGAAAGGATGATATGGAGAGAAATAGGTGAAAAGGAGATGCATTTGGTAATACTTAAGGAGAAGAAGGATCAAAGCCTGGTCTGAATTTCAGTGTAATTCATGAAAGTTCTATGGGACCTCTGTGCTGCAGAGGACAGAGCATGGGAAAGACTTGGACTTGGCTCTGAGGAGTATTTCAGCCCCTAATGAAGAACCCGAGTCCTGCATGATACTGGTTTATAAAGAAATTAAAGTTACTGAGTGAAAAGGATGTTAATAATTGCATGGTTTAAATTACTGAATAAGAAAACAATGCTCTTTAAATTGTTTCAGCTAGTCTTTGTCCCCTATGCTAAATTTTTTTGATTTGGAGAATTTTAAAAATTTTATCAAGAATGTTTTACAAAATAATAGCAACAATCATTATGATGTGTAATTAGGTAATAGTTCAGCTAGTAGAGACAATACAGTCTTTCAGTGGTAAGCTATATGATAGCAGTTAAATTGTTAGACACCAAAAATTTTATTTATATTTCAGGTTCTGAACTGCATCCAGTGTGTCTTCTCTTTATATTTTTGTTTCATTTAATTAGAAAAGGAAATGTGGCAATTTCGTGGCTGAAAAGGAAGATATAGTTATTTAAATATTTCAGAATGATCTGAAAAGTAAAATATAGTTTCCTCAACCTACTTTTCTTTCCACACACAGAACTTACCTTCTCTTTGCCTTCCTTCCCTTGCTTCATAATTTCTATCAGTTGCAGTACTATTCATTACACAGCCCACTCATCTTTTCCAACATTGGTCCTCTCCTTGCCCGACCATTTCTTTCTTGACCTTCTACTCTTGCCATCTTGCTCTTTCTCACGTCCTTCTCTTCCCATATTCCATTACCTTTGTCTATCAAAATCCAGACTGTCTTTCTTTTCTACAATATTAAATAAAGCCTAGGCTTCAAGATCTGGCTAAAGAGAATCATCTGCTGGAATGTTTCTGTCAAGCTACACACTTGGAGACAAGCTTCTAGCATAAGTAGTTCTGTATTTTAAGTATATAGCTAGTTCACTGTTTTCCTATAATTAATTCTGTTGTTTCTCTTCATATATTTATCTTATGCTCATATCTTACCTATAATATTTTATATAGAATTAAATCATTTTTATTGTCAGTCTATTGTTTTGTTTTTATCTGCTAGGCTATTAAGCATGAAATGGAGTCTTGATATGTAGTTATTGTTAAGACAATCACAAGATTTTAAAAAATGATGTATGATTAGTAATCACAATATAAATTGCATATTATACAAATTCTCACATGTTCTTACCTTATTGATTGTAACAACACTATTAGGTGTCATCCTCTGTTTTGCTTTGTCAATAAGAAATAGGATCAGAAATACTCAGTGCTCTAGTCAAACATCTATAAATCCAGTACATGGTTGAGGCGAACATTAATTTTAGTATCTATTCCAGCTTTACTCCCGTTACCATCATTGTCTTCTAACTTTACATTTTTAAACAGATTAAAAATTGAATAGCAAAACAGCAAAAATAATAGACTTTGTTGTCACCATTAAAAAATTGAATAGTTTCTGACACACTAATAAAACGGAAATAGTTCTGGAACCAATATGTTAAGATGGCTAATAGAAGTCTTCCATGTTACTCAGTTTTAAAGTAGCCATAGTGAAATTAAGGCTAATTAAATTTCCTAATATGCAGAAAGATAGAATTTCAGCACTTTTTTAGGCATAAAACTAGGCACCTCTGAACACGTGTCATGAAGGAAGCTTTTGTCGGAAATGTCCCTGAAAGTCTACAATTTTGATTATGCACAGATGGAAAGTGACAAGTCACTGTTTTAGTGGTATCTGTTCAGCAGTCTTCCTCTATATTCGCTCTGTTTTTCTGTATTTTTCTCTTTAAAGGATGAATTAGTAAGCACTGTAATAAACCCGAGTCTGAAATACACAAGCATTTTTTCTTAAGTCCACAAAGCCAATCCTGTGAAACTAAAGTACAGAGTTATTCATGTAAATCCTTTGTACAAAAAAAGGAGACATTAGAAATTTTAAGAAAAGTGTTAATAAGCTACCAGCTATTTCATAGTTGTATATATTAGCATTTCTCATTCTATACATCTTTACGTGTCATTTTTATCTTAATGTTTATGAGTTGAGGATGAAGCTCTTTCTGTTTTCCTTTATACACAGTGTACAATTGATGTGAACATCACTCAAGGTGAATCCTAACTGACCTCGAGCCATATCAAGTGGTCAGATGGGATGATGTTTTATATATCTTTATATATACCATATGGACTGTCTGCTATTCTCTTGGGCTTACTAATATGAACAATGCCATCTTTGTTTTTTAATTTAAAAATAATTTACTTCTATGTACTATTGATTTTTAAAAAAGCTATTATAGGGCCAGCCAGATAGCTCAGCAGATTAAAGCACCTGCTTAGACAGATGCAAGGGCCAAGGATTTGATCTCCAGCCCATGTGTCAGCCCTGAATGGTAAAACAGTGGTGCATGCCTGTAATTCCAGCACTTGGGAGGCTGAAAACAGGAGAATGACTATCAGTCCAAACTGTGTAGTAAGACCCTGTAGACCCCGCTCTAAATACATAACAAAGACATAAGTAGCTATGATGTTGTACAATTCAATATCTTAGTCACACATAATAAACAATAAACAATAGCAATCCAAAGGATCAAAGATGCACCTTAAACCCTTCTTAAGTGTATAGGATATTTTAGCAATAAAATGTAGTCACTGGCATACACACTGAAAATATGCAAATAATTTTTGCATTCCTTCCCCCATCTTTCTGCAACATAATTTACAGTAGAGATAATAAAAAGCTATAGTTTTGAGAAACAGCAGATAGAGCTCTGCGATAGAAATAATGCCTTATTTTTCTGATTTGATTTAACATTTAATAAAAGAAAAAAATACTTGCTAAGTAATTGGGAAAAACAAAGTCATAATTAATTTGATGTTTGTAAAATCCAAATGCATACTTGATTTAGCAACACATTTGATCACTCAACAGTATCTCAAGAAAAAAAATATTTAATGACAGTAAATTGGAGGATGACTTGTGAGGATTTCAAAACATTTTTGAGATAACTAGAGATAATACTAATCTGACAAGTCACTGAGAACTTAAGCAATTCTAAGTTTTGCATGGAAAAAATACAAAATATAGTCATTATTGTCATATTCCAGTAGTTTCTGTTCACTGGCAATTGAATCACCAGACAAGTAGATTTTCTAAGGCATTTGACCACTAAAGGTGTCTACCAATCTTCATCAGAATTGAGAACACCTTTCGTCAGCGCCATCAGGGTGCATACACTGAGCATACACACACAACTGAGGAGCAATTCCTGAGAATCTGTAAGCAATTTACCAAAAGAAATAGTGACTATTAATAAACGACAGTCAACATCTTCAAATCTACTAATTCTTCTTGTCTTACCCTATTTTTATTTTGCTTTCTATTGGCTACTATATAGAATACATACATCGTTAACACTGAGAATAAAGCTATTTCATGTCAAAACCAATCATATATCTGAATATAATAACATTCTTTTAAAAAAATTTTAACCTTGTGTCCCAAATCCAGGGGCTCACCATATTAAGTATCTACCACTGAGTAACACCCCCAGCTCTAACATACATATTTTAAAGTTATGCTTTTTTGAAATTCTATTTAGACTGTAACATTGAGTCAAAATTAAGTACAACTTTCAATGTGAACTCATCTAGACATATTCTTCTCTATCTATACTGAAATATGAATTTAAATATCAACATTGATTGACTATACAAAGATAGCAAGCTAGCAAAATTTGATCTCATGAAATTCAAACTTCGAAGAGGGATAAGCTTAATATATTATGATTTTTATAAGACCAACCCAATGAATGACTATGATATTGAGTGATGATATATTACTGGAAAAAACTTGCTTTAAGGGAAACTGTAATCTATAATTTAAGTGTACATTAGGTATACAACTGGAATTTTTTCTTATACAGATAAGGAAAGCAAAATAATAGCATTGTGCATTAGGTGAGTAAATTAGAGGTCTAGTTAGTACATATTTTTATGCTCCTGTTAATGACACAAGATCTAATAAAGATGCCCTCTTAAGCTTTTTCTGAGACCTCAGCTTTTGGGATCTCAAGCACACCAGCCTGGGAAGATGTGAAGACCTTCTTTGTGAACATTTTAAAAAGAGAAAAGTTTTAGTTGATAAGAGAACTGTACTCTTTCCATCTAATGTTATATTCATGTCTATTCCTTTTCCCATAAAGTGTCTTCAGTGACACTTGAACAAGTGTCAGGAAAATCAGTATTTAAATACTACATCACCATAAATTTCCTTTGTCTGGATTTCCTTCCCTATCATTCCTGCTTGTTAAAGTTGTCCCTAATGCCTAAGGCCATTAAAAACCCACATCTGTCCAAGTGTTGTAGTTGTTTATAATGCTTGGAGGATCTAGTTTTATCATTAATGCTAGTCTTAATTTGGTACTGCAAATGTCTTTTGTTGCTTTTTTTTTTTTTTTAAGTCAGGATAATCAAGCAGCCAGTGGTCCCAGCCTAGAGTTAGGCTCGTAGAGACTTATTGTTAGACCTCATGACTTTCTAAGGTATGACACTTACTAGTGTATGTTTCTTGCTCTCACTAAAATTAGTTCTCATCAGTGCAAATGCACATCCAAATAGGATTCACATCATTCTGTCAGAATTCAGGAAGACACCAAATGTTTTCTTTTTTTCTTTCTTTTTTTTTCTTTTTCTTTCTTTCTTTCTTTCTTTCTTTCTTTCTTTCTTTCTTTCTTTCTTTCTTCCCCCTCCTCCCCCCAGGAATAGATTTTAGGACTTTGTACTTGCTAGGCAGGTATTTTAACTATATCTTCAGCCCAGACATTGCAGAGTAAGTGTTTATCAGACAGAAGACAAGAATAAATGTTCATTATGAGCTAGTTCTTAAGATTATGATATTTGGTGTGACCATAGAAAGATACATAGCACATGATCTCAACTTATGTGGAGAATTTTAAAAAGTTGAATTCAGAGTGTAAAATGGTAGTTAGCTCTGGGTGCAAGTGAGGAGGAGATGTTTATCAAAGAACAAAATTTCAATTAGATGAGAGAACTAAGTTCAAGGTATATTATAAGGCTGGGCATTGTGATGGCCATCTATAATCCCCGTGCTTGGGAGGCTGAAAGCAGGAGGTTCACTATGAGTCCAGTCTGTGTAGTAAGACCCTGTAGACCCTGTAATAAATACAGCAAAAAAGAAATGAGTTATTCAGAATAAAACTAAATTTCGAGACATAAGATCAGTTTTACTACAAAATGAGAAAAGATAACAAGGGCTTCTTCACAAACCTAATCACTTTTAGTATTATAGGTCTAAGTACTCAATGAATTAAATAAAACCAAAAGTTCTTCAACTATAATGTTTATTCTGTCAAGTTCTCAAGTAAAATAACATTTGTTTTAGCAATTAGTGAAAAGTTAGCATTTACATGCCTCCCACATAATAAACAGAGTCTCACAAAACACATTTGGTAGCTTGAAAGATGACATTTTCATTTGAAAAATAAAATATGCTATCATAGAGATATTTTTATCCTTCTGTGGTTGAGACTTAAATATTTTTTAAATTTTATGAAAGCACTTCACTTGTTGATCCATATTTTTGCCATATTATAAAGTATTTTAAATAGGATATATTTCAGATCATAAGAACAAAAGTGAACATGGTATGTACAAAATCTTTGAAGACAAGAGCTAATTCTAGTTTACCATGGAAACAGAAACGCAAAAGGGGCAGTCATGTCCAGAATATCTGTGTGTAGCCTTTGTAGCTAGCTGGAATTTGAGTCCAGAGAAATCAGCCTCCCATTACATTGGGAATATCATAAAAGTTTTAATGGTACTGGAGAACAAAGAAAATAGGTGAAAGAAATATAAGATAGGAAGTAAGATGAACTTTTTCACTGTCAAAATGGTGGTGGTTATTGTGGCAATGAATCTTTCAAATGTAAAAATGGAAATAATTACATCTACCCCAAAGGTATGTGGTTCATAATGCACCAGCGTTTATCTGATAGTATCAATGCTGGTTGGAAGACAACACTATGAATTACAACAAATACTGTGAAATTCATATTACTTTGTTAAGTGAAATTCTGTATCACTTGTCATTTTTGTTTTAATTCTAATTTATACTCTCTTTAAAAATAAAAAAATTGAATCTTCTAAAAGATTAATATCTTACATAGTGCCTATGAATTTACAGTATGGATCAATTAGATTGTAGAAATCTAACTCTTACAAAATTCACGTCATTATTTTTTCCCAAGCATTAATATAAAATTAGAACTTTTTGTTCTTTTCTAGTAACTTAAATTGTTACTTCCTTTATCTGAATAAAGAAATGACTGTCCACAGTTGCATTTAATGATGAATAAGTAGTGTATTCATAGGAATTACAACAAAAACATGTGACAAATGTACTCAAGAGAAGTAACACGGAAATCTATGATAAAGAACTAACCGATTAAATGCTGTGGGATGAGTTACGAAGGGAAATGTTTTCACGAGCTGTTAATGTTGAACCCACACAGTTACAACAATGAGACAGGTGAACAGGTACAGATCTCTTTGAAGATGTTTATTGGTAGCTACTCAAAATTTTATCAGAAATTTTCTGCTAATAAAAGAGAGAACAAATTTATTCTGAACCACAAAAGAGGTGAAATTAATTTTAAATGAACTGCATCAACATTCCCAAGTTCGGTAATACCTCCACAGCATATAACTTCATATAAATGGAGATGCCACAGGAGTTAGGAGAGAGTAGATTATGTGAATTGTTTATGTGGTACTATATCAAAGCCACTGAACTGTTTTTATTTAAAATAATGGGAAATATGATACAATTTAATATAGTAAAAACTATGCAAAGAAAACATCTTTGAATTTTCTTCATTTCTCTTGTTTACTGAAAAAGGAAACATTGGCAGTAGCTTTAAATTTATAATTTCTGTATTTTTAAGAGGGCTATAAGAAATTTAAATACTCAACATATAAAGATCATTTCCTATGGAAGAATTACTTTCAATTAAAGAAAATTTAGCTCAAGTAAGTTAAGTATCAGAGCCTCACAAGGGTTCTATTATGTCCTTTCAGTCTATATATAATAAGTAAATGACATCAGCAGTAAATTAAAAGACAAATGTTCAAAGTAAATTTTATTTTAAACTTATGTTTCTTACATATGGACTACATAAGTAGCAGATTGTAACTTTAAATATGTAAAATCTTCTCATTAATTAATTGCAAATGTGCCAGAGAGTGGTTTTTCTACATTTTTTCCCCCTTTTAAGCTAGGTTTTGAAAAACTTCGGTCTCATTTTTCTTTAAAACCAATGCCAAATACCAGGCTACTGTAGATTTTTTTTTTTTTTTTTTTTTTTTTTTTTTTTTTTTTTTTGTGGGACCGGGGTCAAACTCATGACCTTGTACTTGCCAGGCAGGCACTTGTGCTATCTGCCCAGCCCCTGTAGATGATTTTTGAGATTTTAAAAAATGTTATTTTCCCTTCTCTATGGTTCAAAAATACCAATTTAGAAAAATACTATTTTTGTCCTTTAGAGACAGAGTCTCACTATGTCATACAGAATGACTTTAAACTCACTTTGTAGCTCACACTGGCCTGAGACTGCAGCAGTTCTTCCTGCCTCAGCCTCCCAAGTGGTGGGATTACAGCCATGCACCACCAAGAACATATTACTTAATAGCCTATTATTACACTGGTTTGGATAAAATTCAGTATTTGGTGGCCAAGAATTAAACCACGTTGTGTTATTCAGTTGTAGACCAAGCTTGGATGCTGTTGACATCTGGAAGTGGATACTTATCATTGCATGAATGATATACACTATGTACAGTGCACCTCAGTCCTTTAAAAGAGGTGGTTAGGCGATACCTTAACCCTGACTCAGGACAGTTCAGGCACATGTGTTTGCTCAGTAACACTAATGGAGGTGTGCTTAGCTCATGAAGTTCACCTGTGCCCCGTGCTAATAATCTTCACTTATTAAAAGTGTGTACTTTGAAAGTACAATTTGGAGACATTCCTTTTCCAGTGGTTCTGAAATAGTATGATGTTTAGAGAATGGATTACTGAAGCTCCATGCCTTATATTTATTTCTGTAACTGTGTCATTGTACATGATACAGTGTATGTGCCCGAGGAGAAAAGGAATTCCCAAGGTGGGAAATGAGCTTCTTGTGAAGCCTACTAAGTTCTTGGGCTTAGGCAGCCTTCACCTTTAGCTCCTAAAGAGATGAAACATTCAAATTGAAAAAAAAAAAAATCATCCTAACCTTACTAACCAGTTTTCTTGAGGTATTCGCGAATGCTTGAATGTTAATAAGCACAGCTTATGAATAATTTCCTCTCTCCAAATGGTTGATAAAGTATTTTCTAGTCAGATTTTACCCTGGTGCTGCAACAGTCAGCATACTGAGCCTCGCTTTTTGCATTTTTCTTCTCTGTAAAAACTGGAACATGTGTAATACCACCCCATGACTTGGGTTGAGAATTCAAGCGACTTTAAAATTGCCAATATCTTTAGAACAATGCCTAGCACAAACCTGTGTCGCTCCTCCTTTCATTGTCTTCTCCTATGTAGGCTATCCATGTACCATGCTAAAACAATTCAATTTGAGGAAGAACGTGGCTGTAGAGAAGCAGGTTGGTGCCTGAATGTTTACTTTTTATTTGGTTGCGTTGTCGTCATTGTGTCAAGGAGTGACAAACAGCATAATCCCCATTCTCAAAACTTCCTCAACGCTCTGATCTTCTTAGAGTCACAGAAAGTAGAATTTGAATGGCTTTAATCTAGTTTGTCTTAGTAATAGACCCACAGTCCATCAAGAAACAAATGCCATTCTGTGGCTCTAGTTAAACTGAATTCATGATTGTTTTCTCCCGCAGGATTGCACTGCAACCCCAGAAGAGGGTGGCAGGCAGCCAGCGCATCCTGCCAGCTGGCTTTCTGCTGTACTCTGGGTTTTGGAGAAGAGAAACACAGATATTTTTGATCGTGCAGGCCAATTCAAGTACAGTTTCCAATGAGGAAGATAATTTTTCACAGTCGTTGCATGCAGAGGCAAGTTATGTCTTTACCATGAAAGAGTGTTAGAATTTCTGATTCCCACCCTTTAAAAATGGATACTAACAAATTATCAGCTAAAACCAAACGTTTCAAATGGAACGTATTTTACAAGTATTACAAGTACCAAATCTGGGAAAGCTATAAAATAATATTATTTTTGAGATAAAAATAGTTCAGGCCATTCTTCAATCATCTCGTCAAGGTGGATGTCCACTCCGAGTTCAACACCAGCATGACATTGTTGCCTTTGGCTTCACAAATTGCACTGTGATGTTGTCATTTACAGTAGATAATGTAGAAATTCTTACTCATGAAGTGGTCCCACTTTCAAATAAAATCTGAGATAAAAATTTCTCATTTAACTCATGGTATTTGAGATTATGAATAAATGATTTTTGAGTGTCTCTAGTGCAAAGGGCTTTGTTTGTCTTCAGTATTCGCCTGAAGCCTGGCACAAGTTAAAAGTGCAATGCAGTGAATCATTCAGTGAATAAGCATGAAAATACAAGCAATGCAGGTTATCAATTAGAGGATTTAACCTAACAAAATTACAAACGCTGGATTAAAAAAAAAAAAACATTTTGTTTTTAAAAAATCTATAAGATGCTATCTAGGCATAATATTTATATGTTTAAAAAGATACATATAGTATATATTTGGTGTATATTACTGTATCATAAGGTAAAATTTGCAGTAGGTATTTAAGTGTGGATAGAGGTAATTACAATCTATATCATCTAAATGCATCTAAAATGGATTGTGAAATGTTAATAGTTTTTACCTAAAAGAGAGTTTTTCCTGTTCATTTTTTATTATTCAGTATAACTGGTTTTTCCTTGAAATATAATGCAACTTTTTAAAAATATTCAGTTTTGTTTAATATTCAAGCCTAATATAATTGGATTTAGTCCTAAATCTAACTCTGAAGCACTATGTAAAACATTTCTTCTAATATTCTTAATTTAATATGCTTTATACTTTTATCAAGCATTAAATGAAATGCTATAATAGTTTTATAGCCACATTCTAGGGGTAAAACAGAATATTTTCCAATATAAAGGCTCTTTGAAAAGAAGTCATTAATTTTGTAATAAAATTAAATTTAGCTCATAGTTTTTACTGTAAGGTAGTTTCAGTAACAAATTAACAAAATTGTATGAATGTGCAACTTATCTAAATTGAGGTAGCATCATCTACAATTCTAGAGCAAAACTAAATATGAATGTGACACATCAGGTGATGAAATAGTCATTAGAAATTGCCACTTGATGCAGATGCAGTGACCAAAGGAGACTGAGAATGAGCAGCTGTACTTCTGTGGTTTTCTGGAACAATAACTATGCTGATGGAAGAACTGCTGGGTATTTATTTCATTATCTTGCTTTTTTCCCTTTACACAAATTAATTTAATTTTGACTCATTGCTAGGCACTCCTCTGTTACTGAAACACACATAATCTCATTAAATTTACACTCATGAGGAGATGACAGACCCAGCTATGGGAATCAGGGAGAGTTAAGTACGAGAAGCAAATAAGGTTGTTGGAGTAAAACGGATATGTTAGAGTGAATGAAAAGTCAAAGAAGCCTTCTCAGAGCCAGAGCCATACAACAAGAAGATAATAATTAGTGGAAGAGCGTGCCTCCTGTTCCCCTAGTAAAGTAAGAGCTAAGGTTCCCAGCAGACAGAAATGTCTCCATTGTGTCCACAGGAGGGAGAGAAGGCTCAGTAAACTGCCCATGTGGCACTAGGGGAAAGATGTGGAGAGCAACCAGAGCACCCCGCTGGCCCCTGCAGGGTCCACAGGTCACAGAGAGTGGTAGAATGAGCTCTAAGTGCAAGAGAGAATTGCAGACAGCATAGTAGGATCTCTTTCATAATTTACCAAAAAATTTTAAAGGAGTAGTTATTCTTTAATCCTTACAATAATATGAATTTGGGTCTCTAATGGTGAAACAGTCTTATTTCTTAAACACTCAACATTTTCAAATGTACATGTGATTTTAAGGTTCTGTAACCATGCTAGAAAGCAATTAAAGTCAATATATAATATTTTTCTTTTCCTTCTTTTCTATGAATAAATTCTTAAGTCCCTTAAGAGCTAAAGTTTACAATACCTTGCCCATTTTTTTCACTATTTTCTTCCTATATAACAATGCACACAATATACATAAAGGAGTATGTATATGTTTCTCTGACTTGATATTAATCCATTTACCCTAGAAAAAACAAGCATGCACATTCTTTTCAGCTCAATCATTTTATGCATCTTTACTTTCTTAAAAAAATTACTTTTAGGAAGCTTTGAGTTGCATGTGGATCTTTTAAAGAATTCCTTCTTACTAAACAGTGTCTTCTTCCATGATTGATGAAGATTAGTGTTACTTACAGAATTTGAGGTTTTACATTGGGGTGGTATTTTTCCCTTTATTTTCTATACAAGAATATCTGCCAAGCAAACACTGTATTTAAAACCCCTGAGAAGTTCAAAACAGATTACAAACAGCAAAGGGAGTTCTTTTATATTTCAATATCCTCTATAATTAACATTTCTGTCTCAGTATTAATAAAACTAAGCCTTTCCCTGCTTCTGATTTGCATTTTACTGGTTGAGGCCATTACTATTTGTGTGAAAGGACAATCTTGCTGTTAAAAGTAATACAAGTATCAAACGGAGGGTACTTGGAAGAGATAATGTGCTGGTATGAAAACATGTCCAAATATTTGTTTATGTCATTGTCAACACAGTGGTGACTGGAAGACCAGCTCAGTTCTTCTAAGATACCCATTAGTTTTGCTGAAAGCTGGGACTCCACAGTAATCATGTGTCAGTTTATCACACATACTTAAGTTGCATCTTTAAAAGTGAAGACCACGTAGAATGAGAGAGAGGGGGATACAACTGGTTGTCATCCTTAAGAACAACCATGTGATTTAATTTCCATTAGTGCATCATTTAATGGTGCCTAATTTTAACACTGAGGTTAATAAGTGCCAACTGATTCTTGAAAAGTGAAAATACATTTGTTTACACAGCTTAAGAATTATATAGATGGGGCCAGTGAGATAGCTCAGAAGTCTAAAGCACCTGCTTAGACAAACTGAGGC
This sequence comes from Myocastor coypus, assembly GCA_004027025.1. NCBI lineage: Eukaryota > Metazoa > Chordata > Mammalia > Rodentia > Myocastoridae > Myocastor > Myocastor coypus. The sequence continues at coordinate 61,003 of PVJA010001436.1, read as the reverse complement.
AGGCATAGGGGACCATGGTTCAATCCCTGGCACCACATGCTGTGCCAGGGAATATTGAAGTATAAATTTCTTATAAGCAATAAGCAACATTAAATAGAAATTATCAAATAAGAAAATAATCAGTAATAATAGCTGTTTCTTACCAAAATATATTATTGCTCAGTATCAGTATTATTGTTTTTCTCCCAAGAAATTTGATTTCCTAGAAAGTAGAAGATAGTGAGTTGGTTAAAGACATTAAAAACAGACAAACAGACCGAGTAGATATATACAATAAAAATATAGACCAGAGATTTAAGTTTAGTTTTCCACAAATGTGAGCACATAAACATTAGTTGTAACATGGAACAAAAACTAAATTGAGAGTGGGTTATTCCTCTAGCCAACCATTTTTCACAACCTTTTAGAGAGACAGTATTCTTTCACCTGATAGTCTTGGAATGTATACTTTGTTCTAAAAGACTCATCAGCAGATGATATTAACAATTTGAAGTCTGAACCACTGAATTTGCCATTTTCTGGAGGTTTTCTTTATTGGTTAATAAGGTACATGTAATGCAACAGTTTCAAAACTTACAAAATAAAAATGATCTTTTACAATATTCTGTATACATACAAGATATATTAGTATATATGCATATGTATATATATTTAAGTCTTATAATTGCAAATGATAGACTGTCATTTATTTTATAGTTGAAGATAATTTTAAGGTTATAAATAATTATATATAAATATGCAAATATGTCAATTATCTTTGAGTTTTTCATATTTTTGTACCCTTTAAAAGTAGGGGACATTCCTCCTATATTTTAATGGGCATGACTTATATGATTAAGAGAACAAAGTAACTAGTGTTGCCAGTAAAATACAATAATTTATATAGCTGTGTATCATGTGGGTATCATAATGACAACTAATAGTTGCTTACACAAAATTTATTAATTTCTTTACAGTAAAGTATTGCAATTTGAAAAAAAACCTGGAAACTAGTGCATACTAAAGTTTAATCAGACTTTATAGGCAATATATCTATCAATATTTATGAAAATTTAAAATCGGTCATTATCTACATGTGACTAAATCCATAAGACAGATAATTTATCATCACATTGTATTTGTGATTTCCACTTTAGAAAATTAATGCAAGTCTGAGATATATTGGAGAAAGTCACTGCTACAAAACTACATACAATTTTATTGGTGTAGTAAGTATTTGGTGTACTACTTTAGTAAAAAATAACTTCATTAGATCTGGATAATATGGATGTATAAAGCAGCATAGCCTGCAATCAACAGCAGTTTGCTCTATTTTTGCTTGCCTCTGTCGAAGGATTGGATTCATTAATTTATTAGTTAAATACACATTTTTATCAAACATAATCTTTTTATAGAACTCATACGCGTTTTGTGTGTGTGCATTTGTATGTGTGTGCATGTAGTAGTGGAAGTTAAACACAAAGTCTTCATATTGAGCTATCTTCTTGCCCCCCACTCCCCCTTTTTTTTCTTAATTTGAGACAAGGCCTGGCTAAGTGGCTAACTTAGTCTGGGCTTGAACTTCAGGACTTCTTTCTCAGAGTCTAGAGTTCTGTGATTACTGGTATTCAGCGCCATGCTCAGCTTTTATAGAAAAGTCCTAAAAGGAAAAAAGTGACAAAGTAATGCTTATATTTCACATTTGAGGGAGAACTACTAGTATTCCCTATCATTAAAAAATTGTTGCACATTAGACCCTCAAACAGGAGTAATTATATATGAGTTTAAGCTAAGAAGCACTATACACAAATGGACATACTTCATGGACTACTAGCATGCCTATTAATGTAACCAACACATCAAATTTTGCATAGAATTATGAGTAAATTGCTTTATACTTGGGCATAATTGTTTTACAAGCATCGTTATTTCTTAGAATATTTAAATATTTAGTAGAGTTAAATTTTTACTTCTTGAAACCATTCACTACTTTTTAACAATACTTTATAGTTCCTGAGTATTGTTTTTGTTGGTATTACTGTTTATTTGTTAGGGTGTGTGTGTGTGTGTGTGTGTGTGTGTGTGTGTGTGTGCGTGCGCGCGCGCTGGGCATTGTACTCAGGACCCCTCACCTGTCAGGCAGGCTCTGTCCCACTAAGCTATATCCTTGGCCAGTTCTAAAGTCTTAATGGTCATCGCAATGTAGAACCCTAGAGTTAAAAGTGAAAAGAGATTAATTAAGCAGTCTACCACTTAAGACATCTCATACTACTCAGGCACACATTTTTTTCAGCCTTGCATGAACATATCTAATAATAGGTAGTAACTAATTTGTAAGATAGACTATTATTTTAGGACAACTATAATATTGAAAAATCATCATCCTTATCTTCTGTTAGATGGGAAAATTAACCATCTTTCATTAATACCATTTCAGCCTCACTAAAGAGATTCTTGAGCCAGTACCTAGTTCCTCCTTAGTAGAAGTGGTAAAAATTTTTAAGAAAATAACTGACCTATGTATACACTTCCTCATAGAATGAAAGAATTAAGTGAATGTCACCTGTGTGATTAGTTTTAGTGGGCATCCACTTATCTCATGAAGAGATGGGAATTTTTTCAGGCAAAATCACCTAAATGGCTTATTGAGAAGTGATGATAATAAATGGAAAAAAATAGTAATAATAATAATGGCAAAATTCTCTTGAGCCCTCAATAATACAAACATTACCTAAAGTTTCTCATTCAGAAATCAATTTTTTCTTTTTTGTTTTTGTCTTTTTGAGACAGGATCTCGCTATGCAGCTCAGGCTGGCCTTGAGCTCACTTTCGTAGCCCAGGCTGGTCTCAAACTCGCACTGATCCTCCTGCCTCAGCCTCCCAAGTGCTGGGATTACAGGCGTGCGCCACTACACCCGGCTCAGAAATCAACTTTTATACATGAGGAATTCTAAAAGTAGGAATGGTTTAGAAAAGTTAAATCATCATTCTTCTATGGCGGATATTTTATCATATACTTTCCCTAATACCTTGGATTTTGTTTCATTTACTTAAATTAAAATTATTATTTTAATTTTAATTTCTACTTCAGTAAAATTAATATAAATAGCTGAACATCACAGTACTATTCTTTAAGAGAAGTAATCTTAGGAAAGCCAAGACCGATTCATTGATGTATTTAAACAATGCAAAATTATAGCACATTATTGTGCCATTAGAAATGCTGTCAATGACATAAAAATTCCTTTGAACTCTGGTATGGAGAAAAATTTTCCTAATTATTTATGGTGTAGCATCGAGGAAGTTTTGTTCCCCCAAAGTAGCTGCTCATATTTCTTAAACACTAGTAAAGCATCTTCTTCCCTGAAGCAACATAAAAATCATATTTATAATTTAAAAGGACTCCTTAATGTTGTACATTTCAAGGAACCTGAGAAAATTAGAGCTCTATTTTTAGCATACTCTTAAACTAGTGAGATGAATAAAGAAATGTGTACACTTATGAATTATAATTGTATGTGATGGTTTGCTAGATTTGTTCATTTTCAAATATTAAATTCTTAAACTTTAAAAAACAAAACAAAATGGTCATCATATAAAGTTGTTACCAATTTTATTATAAGCATTTGTGTGATTATTCAAAGAATAGAAGATTTCCTAATATAAAATATATTTCCCCATAAGTAAGACTTCACCATAATATTTAACCAATACTATAATTACGAGATCCTGCCAAATGTCAGACTCTAAGTGGTGAAGATTTATTAGTGAACAAAACAGAGAAAGATGTCTGGCCTGCTGGGAACTTATATGGTAATAGAAGGAGGCAAAGAGCCATACCAAAGAATAAAAATTTATCAAGTCAGACAGTAAAGGCTGTAATGAAAGGAAAGGGAGAGAGAGACTCATACTACCAGCAGAAGTGTGAGTTTCTACAAGCCACCCCCACACACAGCAATTAGTATTGAAGGGCTGAACTTGTGAACTTACAGTAAGGAGAGGATTACTCCTGCCTGATTCAACCCCAGTCGTGATCTGACTGGAAGGACTATGGCATGGGAGTTGGCCAGAGCTGCCCACCAAGAGCAGAATTCTAGCTCCGTCTTCACTTTTCCCAAGTGCACAGTATCCCAGTTCCTATTGATTGTTCTCCTATCTCAGGTCAACATCTGATTACTAAAATACTGCTTCTGCCATAATTAAGACTTCATCGCTTGTGTGAAGAGCTTAATTTTTCACCTTACTAATATTTATGTGTATAATGTGCCGATTTATTTAAAGATGAGATTCCTTTGTATTAATTAAAGCCTACATTTATGACAACAGGCAATTATAAGAAAAATTATCATATATTAAAGACCTCCAGTGCAGGTTATGGGATAGATACTTCATAAAATCAACAAAGAACTTCCATTCTTTGGGTATTAGGTGTTACACTTAAAACAAGAGAAAACAAAATATTTAAGTTCACAGTGTATATACATGGTAGAGTAGAAAATCGAATTCAAAATCTTCATTTACGCTTTCTGTCAAAATGTGCTGTATTTAAAAAACACCTCATGAAACAAGTTCATTTTAATAGCTTGATAATATCACTATAATCATAGATAGAGTGTGGAAAAGTCAGTTAAATAATATGAAAACATATCAGACCAAAACACATGACAAAATGTCTCATTGTATTGCCCATCCTCTAATGAAGAATCTAGAGACTGAGTTCCTGCAGCAAATCAAAGTGATCAAGTTTAGATAAAGATGCTGAGAGATTTACAGCTTCAAAGCAGTACTTCTTTCCCAAAGTTACATGCTTATTAGAGCATTAAATACTAAATTTTCCTTTTATGTTCTGATGGAAGTCTCAAAAGATGAGCTGTCTGCAGCCAAAATGTAAAATGCCATATGTTGTTAGGTCAAACACTCTAATCTGCCTCCCAGTAATTACTGTCATGAAGCTACTTTTTATTTTGTCAAATGACATAAAAATGTGAGCTAGCCTATGCCTCACAACCAGGAAGACGTCATCAAATACACAAATTCTTTAGACTTAATAGAAGCAGAATGATTAAGATGCAAAACTCTGATTCATCTCTGCTTTATGCTTCAAAGGCAAGGAATTATTTTAATTAATTCTCAGGTACAGAGAAGAGAAAATCTTTCCTCCAACCACTGCCTGCTGTTGGAAATAGACAGAATTGCTTGACCAGCAGTCTTGTTGCCTGGAAAATTTACAAAGTTTATAAAGTTTGTTTTCTTCCCGAATGATCAAAATGATTAGGTACCATATAACAGATGAAAGTCTTATTTTTAATTATTTTCTTCTAATTTACATATTGAAAACAGAAAACCATACAATTATTATATTCTCTGCATCCCTGGAGAAAGACAGAAGGTCACAGTTTCTGAAACTCCAGGAAAAGATTTTGTCAGGGATTTTCTGGTCTTAAAAATTATTCTTTACTAGCTAGCAATTCAGTTTGAGGAAAAATTGTTTCATCTCCATTAATGCCTATTTCCTCCTATCTACAATCTACAAAATTATGTGAAATTTACTTAGTCAACTAATATTCAAGGAATTTTTAATTTCTAGGGAGAGAGGATCTTTCTGATCTCATTCTTCTATTTGAAATAACTAGTCTTAAAATTACAGAATTTCAATGTTGATGTGTTTCTAATGTGCACTGGTTATGTTATTTCAAAATATATTACTACACTCAGGCTATATGGTACAAGATTTCCAATCAGGCCGTAGTATCTGCTATTGGAGATAATTTTGCATTTCAACAATATAAACCTGAGCAGAATGCCAGAGTTAGCTGTTGGGCCAGAATCCATCAATCATGCCATTCTATTCATCAGAGCTTAAGATCAAATTTTTCCCCTAAAAATTAAAACACAAGCCAAACATGTTTCAGTGTTTCTTTGATAATGGCTACAGCTTACCCTATGTTATAATTCTTATTACTTTATTCATAAAACAGGCTGAAGGAAATATTGTAATTAAAATGTGTAAGAAGTACCCAAGATGGGGGATGGGTTGGGATGGCTGTCACTGTCCACTATTTTGGCTCTTAGGAGGTTCTTAAAGGTAAGCTTGAGCTCTTGTCACTCACTGACAGTGAATGAGCTTTATTGCTTTAATTAGGGCTCATGTTTCTAGAATTCTTATCTTTATTATATAATTTCATAAAGAATTACTTTAAGAATCAGATCATAATTCACTTACGAAAGGCCATTTTGATCAACCACAATTGATATTCCTTCGGGACCAGGAAGACATGTAAATTGCATTTTATGAAGCATTTCCTCTTCCCCTTCTGGATACGGAATGATTTTTTTCCCACCCCGAAAAGTCTATGGTAATGTTATAGCACTGAATATAATGCTCTTTTTGTCTAGCCTCTGCACCTTCTATGCCTTCATTTATATGTTTATTACTGCAAATATTTCAAAACAAGTGATCATTTTATACACAGGTTCAACTGACTCGATGACTTTGCAATTCAACTTCTCTTGCACCTTATCAGCCATTCATTTACAAAACAGTTCCTAGGCAAGTCATTTCTGAGTTGTTTTGTTTAGCAATTTGTTTCCTTGTGTTTTAAGTAAGAAAGATGACATAAGATGTTTATGATGTTTCTTTATAATTTTTCAGGGAATATCATTGCTTTCTACTTTTAAGATTTTAATTCAATTGTAATTGTAATAAAATTTATGAGTACCAATTAAAGAATGGGGAGTAGGACCCCAAAGCATATATACTTTTACCTTTTATTCTCATGACACTGATAGAATAAGGATTTTCTCTTGACTTATTTCCAGCCATTTGAAATCGTGCTTCTTGTATCATTTAGGCCTGTATAGGGATACACCCAATGAAACATGATCAAACTACACTATAAGGGTTCACATTTTAGAAATATATTACATTAAAAGACATTCCCATTAATCCCCCACAAAACACTCCTCTTGTTTTGAACATATGTTTGTGTCATTCTTGCTACTTTCTGAAACAGTTCTGTGAGTGCTTTTCATGAGTGTCTTTACTGGATGTGGATGTAACATGAGGAAGCTGCTGCTTAGTGCCATGCAACAGAAAGGCAGGCTGGGAGAAATGCTGTGGTGTATCCTGACCCACCTAGATCACGGTATCTGGCCCAATGCAACTCTGAGCTCTTCATCAAAGTCAAAATCATCATAAAAGTGAAATTTTTGAATTGATTCAGAATATCAAGGCAACAAAGGACAGAAGAGAACTTTTAGTACTGCTTCACAAAGTGGCAAGAAGATGGGATAAATGCATTTGCAGAGAAAGGAGGTATTTTGAGGTGGATTAATGACAGTGTATCTTTCAAATGGAATAATTATTTTAAATTTAAGCATTCAGGAAGCCGGGCGTGGTGGTGCACGCCTGTAATCCCAGCACTCAGGAGGCTGAGGCAGGAGGATCAGTGCGAGTTCGAGACCAGCCTGGGCTACAAAAGTGAGCTCAAGGCCGGCCTGAGCTGCATAGTGAGACCCTGTCTCAAAAAGACAAAATAAATAAATAAATAAATAAATAAATAAATAAATAAATAAATAAAAAATTAAAAAAAAATAAATTTAAGCATTCATAATATTTCAAATTTATCTTGTGGTTACATACAAAGATTTGGTCTTCTTTGCCCACCATAATGGAAAAATATTTAAAATGATGATGCCAATCTGATATCTATTTTCTTGAGCATTGCCATTATGAAACTACTTCAATCACTTTTATTTTCCTCAATATAAGCTGTTTCACTGCAATCTGCTGGTATATCATCTGAATTTAGCTTCCAAAGTTAAATAGCACACAGAGTGGGTTATTTTAATTTTTAATAAATAAGCTGTTTCTTTAAGAAAATGACTGATACAATTTTACCTCAGTGATACTGGTACCCCAGGACAATTTCCAATGTTATTTGAATTCTTCCTCCTCTGTTTACAAGTATTTAGCCAAGAATGTTTTGTTAGTCATGTGCATTCCTACATCACTGAAAACAGACCCAGAAATATATTAGAAGTTCTTTCCTTCCTACTAGATGGGGCCAAGAGCCATTTATTTACTAGATTGCAATCTCCTAAGGAAAACTATTGCCTTATTTTGTAGGCAAAAAGAATTGTACAGACCAAAGTTCTTAACAATTGTTTAATTAATGTTCTTCAGGTAAATAGGTGAATGATTAATTAAGTCAATAGGAGGATGAACCTAAACCTTGGTGTCCTATGTCGTCCTTGCTGAACCTAAGCACATACTCACTGTCTCATTTTCCAGCTATTCAACATGTCTTAAAGGCTGAGATTACATCTGGGCTAACTTGCTTAGATTCTAGGTGTCAAAGAAAATGGTTTAGGGACTTTTTTCTGTCCCTCTTATTGATTTCATCTCAGCTTAAATCCCTGGATGTCTATGTACCTATTCGGTTCAAACTACAAAATTCATTTATTTATTAATTCAATAGGTGCTTATTGATTATCTGGGCATATCGAAAACACATAGTAAGATCAAGAAATCTCTCATGAAAATTACAATCCAGAACAGCAAAAGAGGAGGAGAAGAAGAAGAAGAAGAAGAAGAAGAAGAAGAAGAAGAAGAAGAAGAAGAAGAAGAAGAAGAAGAAGAAGAAGAAGAAGAGTAACTAGATAATGATCACATGAAATGAAAAGTTAAAACTCTGAAAATTGTCAGGAAGGTTAGGCTGTGTAGTGTTCCCAGTGCTCCTGGTGAGTCAGTGTGACCTTACAGGGAGTTCAGGCCCACCTCAGGAAGGTGCACGGGCTGACACCTGAAGGGCACATGGAAAGTTGTCACCTAATGAACCAGGGGAAATGACCCAGATACATTCTTGAGAGCAAGGACACACAACATACTGCAGAATCCAATATATTTTAAAGCTCTTCATATGAGGGAAGGAATGCAATTAAAAAAAAAAAAAGAAGAGAAGAGACTGTCAGATCATGCAGGGCCTTTCAGGTCATGCAGAAGACTTGTTTGAAAGTGATGAGAGGCCGGTGCAAGGTGTTGAACAATGGAACAAACAGATTTCATTTTTAAATTGTCAACCCCGGCTTCAGTGTTGCGAGTAGACTAATGGAGCAGAAAGTGGAGGTGGATAGATTAGGTTGTTGTCAAGATGAGTTTTCAGGCTTGTCCAACTAGATGATGTGGGTGTTACTCATTGAGAAAGAAAACACGCTGAGTGTGTGGGAAGGCTGTGAATTTGATTTTGGATATGAATGTCTGCTTGGAATTAAGTAGTAGGAGAAATCTCTTGGAGGAAATTGAATATATTGGTTCAGAACTCGGAAGAATCTGTTTGTGCCCGGATCATACCTCTAGCTGTGAAAGAGAAAGAGAGTATAGAATGAAAAGAGGCCGAGCCTGAGACTGAACATAGGGTGCTCCACCATGTCTTGTCTGTGGACACAAGAAGTCTGCAAGTGGCAAGGGAGGAAGTGACACAAGGGAAAGGGTAAAATAAGGCAAACGTGACAGAAAACATGGAAAACCAGGCTTCAAGATGGAGAGAAATAGTTCTTCTATAAGAAACTGCATCATGTGAAGACCGAAAAATGTCCATGAGATTCAGTATCACAAAGGTCATTGAGGCCATCAAAAGGCTGCTTCAGTGTAGTCATGGAAGCAGAAGTCATAAAGGTGCACGCGGCAGCAGATGGCATACTGGATGTGAGAACAAGTTAAAAGCGGAGATAAGCATAAAGAACTCTGGCCTTCTGGATTTTGTTATTATAATGTTGGCAAATCTTTGGGAAGTGTGGTGACTTAATTCCTGAGAAAAGCCTTTCCATTGCTTTATTTCTTACTCTCTCTTTTCCTTAGTCCACCTAGTGATGAAAACCTAGAGCTAACCCTTCCATACTGTCCACCGTTTTTGTTTTGTTTTGTTTTGTTTTTAATGAACAGAACAGATTTATTGGGGGAATGAAAGCTCCTGTCTGAGAGAGGGACAGAAGGGGGTCCTGAGTGGGTGGTCCCCCTCAGACTGTCCATTTGATTGAATTACTAAACATGGTAAATATTTGTTCACTGCAGATTCTTGTTTGTATGGATAGACCACACTACCTTCTACAAGGCTGTTGGTGAAACATAATTGATGACATCTGTGTCTGACCCCCCCCCCCGTGTATGACTTTTGTATGAGTACCTATGATGTTTTGATAAGTTTCCTCTGTTACATCTGAAATACTTAATTTAGAATTGGGAGCCACAAGAAAGAAATGAGATACTAGGTATTGATAGTAATTTGTGATCTGTCACAGAACAAAAATGAATGTATTACTGGGATTTCACTTCATCTTTCTTTCCTTGCTTCTTTTTCTCTTTTCCTTTTTTCCTTCCTCCATTTAAGGAATGAATACCTAGTGCTTACTCTGTACTGCACTAGGTGTTAGCTGCTATTTAGAGAAGTGAAATTAAGAAATAATAACAAATGCCCTGAACTTGCTGAAAGGGAAAGGCTACAACAGAATAAAGTTAAGGTTGAAAGGAATAGGTTTGAGCAAGGCAGTAGGGTCCTTTGTAATGCCAAGCTGGGTTGTGGTGTGAGTGCAGACAGCAACACTGAGAAAGAAGAACAAACTGCTACAGATTTATAAAATCTCTATGATGACGTGCAGTGAAAGAGACATTGTTTATTTTAATAATCTAGATACCATTTTTTGGAAACTGAATGTAAAAGGCAGTATTTTTAGTGTAGTTCTCAAGACTCAATAACCAGAGTTCATTTAATGTAGACAATAAATTTGGGATCCACAGGAAGTCTAAATGGAAGAAACTTCAAAGGGGAAGATCTCTAATAAGTAAAATTCTCATTACTGCCTTCATAAGTATCCTGTGTTGGTAGGACATCCAAGCATGCATCTACTGCTCTATAGGCAAAAGATAAAGCTAATGTGCCTGTGGTTACCTTGAAGCTCTCTACCTACAAATTTGTGCTAGGATGAACCATGTAGTAATCACCCCTTTCTAACATATGCTCTAGACTGATAAAGACAAATGAAAACATCCACTGAATGAAAATGCATTACAAATCTCCTTAAGTGCACTTATACAATACTAAAAAATAAATTTTATTTCTAATTACAGAGTAAAATCATTTGAAATTTATTTGCTATTATTGTTATTGAGTTATTCTTAGGTGACATAGAAGAACATCTCAACCTTTTCTTAAGAAAGCATACACAATTACCTAAATTTTGCATATGACATTTTCATGAAACAGCTCACTTTTAAGGATTCAGATTTTAAGTGTTATATATATGTGGTTGCATATATGTATATGTGTGATTTGCCTATTCTATTTTGTTTTTAAATAATTTTTAATCATTCGTTTTGTATCCATTGATATTCACTATGAAATCTAGTACTATGAATGGTTAGGTAATTTTTTTGTGTGTTTTTTTGAGACAGGGTCTCACTATGCACTTCAGCTGGCCTTGAGCTCACTTTTTGTAGCCTAGGCTGGTCTCAAACTTACACCTGTCCTTCTGCCTCAGCCTCCCTGCTGGTACTTCAGGTGTGAGCCACAATGGCCCAGCTGTTAGCTAATTTAATCTAGTCAATTACACACTTTTTTGTCTATTAATTGGTAATTAATTGAAAAGAAACTTAGCTTGAAAACTAACTTTTCTTAAAAAAAAGCAAATACTAAATTTTTACTGCCATGTTAGATATTCTGTTGATAGTTTAGGAACTCTATGTATATCCTCTCTACATCTCATGTAATTTGAAAAATCATAAGCATATAAATGTTGGACTGTGATAATTTTCCTCATTGTTTAAACATTTCTCCTGACGGTAGTAATTTTTGTAAGATGCTTAATTCCTTCTTTGCTCCTTGTTTTAAAAAAAAGGTTATAAGTAGATTCCCCTGGTAAAAGTTGTTTTTTGTTGTTTTGTTATAATTTTCCTTTGAGTGAAATCTTTTGTAATATTTATCTGAACTAATAAAATATACGATTAATTGGATAATCATGACAGATTCATGAAATTATTAAATCCAAAGTATTGAACTCTTTCTACTAGCTTGTAATGAAGATGCTGAACAAAATACACTTGCATCTCACATGATGTGTGGGGGAGAGTGGAAGTATGTAGTGATTTTTTCCTACTGAAAATGTCGATTGTGTTTCTGGAAGTCACAATCAATTTAAATATCTTTAAAAATACTCAGAATGCTGGAAATCCTCTGAATTGAATTGGCTTTGGGATAATCAGTTAATTGTATTTAGCTTTAGTTTTTTCATCTCCAAAAACTGATAATTTTGACCTTCATACAAGTTTATTATTTTAAGTAAGAAAATGCATATGACTGTCTTAAAAGATGGAGAAAGGTATTAATTTTCAACTAATTATTCTTTTGTCCACCTATGAAATCCATTGCAACCAAATTCTGAGCACATATATGAGATAGGAAGATAGGCAGATAGATAGATAGATAGATAGATAGATAGATAGATAGATAGATAGATAGAGATAGATGACAGATAGATAATGTAGATCTATATGTATACACTATATTAGATAAATATGTACTATATTAGATATATACATATAACTAATCTTTCAAGAGCATGTTTGAATAATAACTATGGATTTTTTAAATTGGAGAAATGGGTATTATGGCAAAAATACTATAGGCTACCTTTGTGGGTGAAAATATGAACGAAGTTGTGCTACTGTCAAAGCGTGAAGTTAGAATCACTGTGAATAGAAGTGTCTGCTTCCTATCTGTCCCTTCACTTCATAGGTATAATAGTCTTTGACCTCTGCATCAGCTGTTTTGATATGCCTTAACCAGCAAGCTCTTCAATGAGTTAAGCAACAAATTATACAGTAATTTGTTTTCTTCTATTGATGCACATGTTATATGTATGTTTCCATCTTAATGTCCTCATTTACATTAACTTTAAATAGGCATATGAATTACAGCTCTGAAACTGGCTTGACATAATTTATGTAACTTTAAGACTGCTTAAAGATACATGTTGCCCAAATGCGGTATTAAAAATATTCACCTGGACTATGGACTTGTTTGTTCCATTGGAGAGCATATGTTTACCACTCAGGACACCCAAGGTTCAATACTTACGCCAAGAGAAAATTTTCATGTTCATTTTCCTGAAAAATATTAACTTGTGAGTCTTTTGTTTATTTGGATACTAGTCCACACAGCTGATGATCTGCTTTGAGGGATATGTGCAGTATGTTGGAGTTGTGTAAGTATAGATAATTATAGTCCAAACTGAGCACTGAAAGCATTGCACGAGTAACACTGAAGGTACAAGGGTTTAAATTTACCATAGGTAGTAAAGGTTGGCATCATCTTGAAGGAAATGGTTTTTAAGCTTTGCCTTAAAAGATGAACTTAATTTCCTGGCAAAGACAGAGAGGAAATTGTTCGTGAGCTATTGGAGGTTTTAGTACACAATAGTGGTATCAGAAATGCGTTTTACAAAGATGCAAGTGGTAATTGGAGCCAAGTAGATTCCAAGTTGGGAATTGATTCTGTAAGGAAACATAGTTTGTGTGATTTTAATTCTGAGCACAGCGCTATAGATGCAGCAGGAGAATTTTTTACACTGCAAATTTCCTGAATCCTGAGTGGGTTTGAGGTAGTGTTATGGAAAAAATAACTCCCAAACTCCCAACCCAGTCGGAGGAGCCAGGTCCTTGATCTCCTAACACTGAGGAATGAAGTGTGAACCAGAGGAGAAAGTCAAAAGAGCTTTTACTGGGGATAAGCAGAGGAGCTGCCCCTGACTTTGGGGAAGGGTCTCCAGTGGGTGGCCTCTAAGGTTCTCTGTCAGGGGTGATTTATACAGCAATATCATAATGCAGGTAAAATGTAGGCCAAGCAATCAAATTATAAGATTCTCAGTATAGTGGCTTAGTTAATATTGATCAAATAGGAAAATGCACCCAGCATATATGGAAAAACAGAGACTTAGGAAAGGATGGGTCTAGAGGTGCTGGTAACCCAGCTATGCAACCGAAGCCTCTCTGGACTCAATGGACCAGCATGGAGCTAAGAATATAAGCCTATACTGCTCCCCATCTCAGGGGTACTGGTAGGTTAGCTATTGTATTCACATACTGAACCCTGACTCTTTGGGTTCACTTCCAACTGCTGTGTTTGTGAGTCTAATCTTCTGGGCTGACTTCCTTGAGGGTCCAGCCCCTGTCTGACTGTGTGTTAATTTTTATAAATCTAGCTGTCTACAGTAGTGTGACTGCAGAAGCAATATTCAAACCCTACAGAGTGACTTTGAGGCATCTGCACAGTTAGAAATCATAGGATAAAATATCTGGCCTTGCTGAAAAAGACTAGAAGATAGACAGGAAATTGAGGTGAAGAAGAAAAACATAGAGATGAATGGCGAAGAAGATATTTTACAGTTGGGGACAGAGTTCAGTGGTAGAGCGCTTGTCTGGAATGCATAAGGACCAGGATTTAATGTCTGTCAATGCTAAAACAAAATTGTTATTTGCTATTAATTGCACAACTTTCTATCACTTGAATTCAACAAAACACACTTCGCAAAAGTTTTGTCTTATTTTATTACTGTATTCATCTATGTATTTCATTTCTATTTTTGTCTATTTTTTCTCATAATGAGCACAAAAATTTTATCTCAATAAACTTACAAATATTCCTGCTTTCTATTTATACCAATCAGGATTTTAATATGCTGATGATAAAACTGACTCTCCTTGCTGTCACAGACATTTTTAAGAAAATATAAGATGCTGTGAAAGAAAACAGTTACCTTTGTGACTATTTTAAGGGTTTTACTCTATACTTCCCTTTGCAAATTCTGTGTTTATTAAAAGTCCTAAATATGTAAGGATAGGACCTCTAATTGTTTAAATGTTCATTTAATATAGTAGCATTTAATTATGCTATTTCAATAGAGACATTTCAATTCTAGATTTTAATCAGCATTTCAGTGTCTAAACAAGATCTAGTTTTATTTTAATTAAATGGTAGAGCATGCTAAAATCTTGCAGTAAGAAAGAACCCCAATGAAAGACTCAGATTTCAGTTGTTCATTTTTGTAAATATAAAGTCTCTCAGCTCTATAGTGGAACCTGTCAGACAAGTTTTAAGATCATGTTACAGGACCCATCTGCACAGCCAGCGTTTTCTCTAATTTAATCTCAATGAACAGTCTGAGTGAATTACTCAGCCATGTATATGGTTTTTGTTAAAAATGGTAGTATCATGGCAAAAAGCAAAATTCTCATATGAAGTGAATAATAAAGGTAATGACAGATAAGATAATTCAAAACATTTTTATTAAAAGTATTTAATGAAGGTTGAGATTCAGTTTTTGAAACTAATATTCTCTTTTCTTTCTTTCTTTCTTTCTTTCTTTCCTTTGTATTTGTATTTTTAGTGCAGGTTCTATAGGGTCTCACTATGTAGATTGGACTCCTAGTAGACCTCCTGTGTTTAACCTCCCAAGAGCTGGGATTATGGGCGTGCACCATCACACCAATTCTCAATCACAAGGTCCGGCGGCGATCGAGCCCTGGCGCTGCACTCTGCCTAAGCAGGCGTTTTAGTCCACTGAGTGATCTGGCCGGCCCTGAAGCTAATATTCTTTTCATGAGTTATTTTCCACTGCTATCATATAGTTCAGCTTAATTAAATCTATTTTATCTCTTAAACTATCCACATTCTCTCTCTCTCTCTCTCTCTCTCTCTCTCTCTCTCTCTCTCTCTCTCTCTCTCTCTCTCTCTTTCTTTCTTTCTCTTGCAGAACTGGGGATCAAACTCAGGACCCTGCACTTACCAGGCAGACACTTGTGCCCCTGAGCTATCTCCCTAGCCTCAGTATTTCTTGTGAATGATTCTAACACTCCACTCTCTATGCAAGTCTCTGTATTTAATATTGATTATTGAAAGCATCATGTTTATAATACTTTTTCTTCTAGACTTTACTGTTTTAGAGCAGTTTTAAGTTCACAGAAAAATAGGAAGGCACAGAGAGTTATCATGTATCTGATCTTCCTGTATATAATTTTTTTAAAAAAATATATAAACTTGGAAGTCTTTCTGAGTCACAGTATAAATTTTCAAAATGTTTACAACTGACACTGTGCTTTATTAGAAAGTTCTTTTCTATATTGAGTTAAAACATTTTCTGTATTTCCACTACAGCACAAGCCCTTGTGGCTATACAGAACACATTTTATTCCACAGTACAGCTTTCCAGCACTTGAAAACAGTTATATCCATCTCTGTCCCTACTTTAGGCAGCTTCTCGTGAGTCATGGCTTTGAATATTTACGATCTTGTCTTCGGAACAGGTCCCAATAACTCTGCACTCAAAGTTGACTCCAGGGCCCCAGCTTGAGTGCAAACATCACAGGAGAAGGAGACCCACTCTAACCTTGTTTCTGAGAATATATTTTTATTAACACCCCGTGTCCTCCACCTACATATAACCCACATGCTTGGCTGATACAATTAGCTGTCAAAATGACTTATAATCTTGCTCATACTTACTAAATTGAAGTTTGATTAGAATTGGAGCTTATATCAAAGAATTCGAGGATAAATGTTGGACAGAGACCCAAAGTATTGGTGAAGTCTTAAGAATTTATGTTTTAGATTGAATAAATCTTAAGGAATTTTAAGAGGCATACATTGATAAAAAGGTTTATAAGTCTTTTATAAGATTTTTAAGTGAGTACTCTCACCTCAAATCCAATATAAAATAATTCATTCAGAAATCTATAAGCACTATTAACAGATTTTTCTGTTTAAATAATATATTAGTCTGTATAACTTGGGGCATCAATAAAATGATTCAGGATTCCATCATGGAATATTTTTAAGTTTTCTCACCAGCTCAAGGAAAAATATTTAATTATTTCAGAATCTATGCCTTAGTGGAAACAATAAATGTCACAGGTTTTATTTCAGGCGAGCAGATAAGTTGGACACTGAAGTTCGGGGTAAATCTGTGTGCTGTCCATGCTCTGAGTGGCTTGATGCCTCCAGGGAAGCAGCCAGTAAAGCACTGGTATGACAACAGCCTCTCCCTTGCCATTTTCTCCCTTCCAGGACCGTTATCTGCCAAAGTGCTCATCCTCATCTGTGATGCTGCCAGGATCCATCCATGCAGCAAGCGTGCCTATGTAATTTGCTTTTTCTGGAGAGCCGTATCAGGGCAGAGTTGACTGATTGAAAGAATTAAAAGCTACAGGCTCTGGGACAAGAGAGCTGGCCTATGGGTGTATGATCTAGTTGTAATTTGGACTCTTTTTCCAGCCTGGGAGCTGCTACTCTTGGTATGTATAGAAAAAGCTAAGTTGCCTGGACTGACAGACAGCTGAATAGTATGAATGCAGCTCATTGCAGGTGTATTGTCCATAGAATGTTGAACAGAGACCTACCTGGGCAGAAGACAAAGCAATGGAATGAAGCAGTGGCTGGGATCAAACTTCATAATTACATAAAGAATTATATAAGTCAGAAAAGGTGCAGTGGGAATGACAAAAACATGTTAGTATTAGTTACAATACATGCACACACGAAAATAGTATGCATCCAGGTATGAGGGCACTAAAGGAAACCTTCAGTGGAGTGGCTTCATGAGAAATATTGGTGAAAATTTAGTTTTGATGCAATGTGTACATTAATATCTCATGCAGAAGCATTATATATTGGCAGAATGTAAAGAATTATTAAAACTCAGATATAAAGACAGGAGAAATGAAACAAATCTAAGCTTAAAAAGATTTATTGCTGTAGTATTGTCTTGAATTTGTGATCGTATTCTATGTATATGTGCATATGTATATATATATATATATATATATACTAAAAGCAATGAAGTTACTACTTTTGTAATAAATGCTTATGTTACTGAAAATTTAAAAAGAAAAAAGATGTGACAGGCATAAAACTCGGTTACAAAAAAGATAGAAACAAGTTCTGAGGAATTTGAATCAAGACAGGGACGCTTTAGAGGGTTAACAAAGAACTCGCCTGCAGGTGAGCTTAACCCAAAATCTGGAAGGATGTCAAGGGAAGTTTAACACATGGAAGGCCCAGCAGCTGCAGGCCCAGCTGACCAGGCAGACCAAGGGAACAGCCAGCCTGCTCAGAGCCTTTCCACTGATACTTTTGCCACTTCACAGTTGAGGTATGACCTGGCACTTGATCACTCTGCCCTTGTGCTCTGAATAGTCACCGGTCCTCCTTACATCTCTCTTTCTCATTTCCATGACTCAAAGGTCTAAAAAAAGAGGCTAGAATGAGGTCATGTATGTTATTAGTCCATTGATTAACACCTATGCCCCTGCGCAAGCTTGGGGATGATCCCCCTACCCCCGGGGATTCACTTCCTCTTTCAACTTCTGGTCAAATCCTGTCTTTCATTTTGAGATGTTTATCACTTCCTCATGCTATAAGAAAGGTATTGGATTCTTAGTGGCAATCGTCCTGCCCGCCAATGTCAGGAAGAATGGAATAGGCAAATATTGTGAGTGTACTCTTCTGCAGATCCTTAAAGTAGATTTTTATCTGTCCAGGAAATCTAATTGTACGTAGGACAAGTACTAAGATGCTGGAGTATTTCATTAATTTACATGCATCTCTGATGAACAAAAATGCCTTCTGCAGGAGAGATAAAGAATGAGACCATTTATGCATGTGTGGCCAACCTCAG
Organism: Myocastor coypus; assembly: GCA_004027025.1. NCBI lineage: Eukaryota > Metazoa > Chordata > Mammalia > Rodentia > Myocastoridae > Myocastor > Myocastor coypus. The sequence continues at coordinate 42,301 of PVJA010001436.1, read as the reverse complement.
TCACTGTATCTTAGTTTCAGCATGCTAAAGATCATTATCAAAGTATTTTTTTACTGTTTAAGAAAGCCATGATTGGGGCTAGGGAGCTGACTCAGCAGTCTAAGTACCTTCATGGCAAGTGCAAGGACCGGGGTTCAGTCCCTGGCACTGCACGCCATGTCAACCCCAGGAACGCCATGCTGGCCACCAAAACCAGGAGTGGTAGAGCATGCCAGTAATCCAAGCACTGGGGAGCCGAAGACAGGAGTATCACTGAGTCTGAGCTGTGTAGTGATACCCTGTACCAAATAAATGAATAAATAAATAGGTAAATAAATAAAAGATAAAAAATAAAAACCAGAGCTATGACATTTAGTCCTTTTGAAATATTAAGGCAGAATGAATTAATAAACCAGCTGCCAAATTAAAAACAAATTAAAGTATAGAATTTTTTTTTTCTTGCCAGGCGTTGGGGTTCGTGCCTGTAATCCCAGCACTTGGGAGGCTGAGGCAGGACGATTGGTGCGAGTTTGAAACCAGCTTAGGCTACAAAAGTGAGCTCAAGGCCAGCCTCAACTGCATAGTGAGACCCTGTCTCAAAAAGACAAAAAAAAATTTTTTTTTAATCAGTGATAACAGGAATCTGTCTTGTTACTAGTAGACTTCAAAGGAAAAGTATAAACTAAATCAAGACCATGGAAACCCACACTTAGGTTAATAATGTAGTGACAAAATGACAATGCTTCCTAGGGAAGCAATGTTTAATAAGAGAATTCTCTTCACATTTATGAGATATTTTATAAGGTCATAAGGAAAGCTATAAATCTAATGGTTGCTACTGGTTTGTTTTATAAGCTAGGAGACAACATTCAGCAAATGAAGAAACAAAAGACAAGTACATGATCATATACAAATACATGGGTATGCTATCTGTGGATGTTGTTGAAAATATACTTTGATGGTTTTTCTTATTTTTTTTATTTATTTATTTTTTGTTGTTTCAGAACCTTTGTTTATTCACTCATTATTGTGGCCAGCTCAGCCCACCCAAAGGGCAGGGCCGGTGCAGCATGTGGTGCCGGGGATCGAACCGCGGTCTCTGAAGCCGCCCAAACTTTCCCAGGCAGGCGCAGTAGACCACTGAGCCATCCCGCTGGGCCCCTACTTTGATGTTTTTGCATGTTGATGTTATTCTAATAAAAATGCTAGGAATAGCTAAAACTTTAATTCATATATTTTAAATTTCCTAATTTATACACCCAAGCGCACAAGTTTTATAAGCTACAATTACTAAAATATTTGTAAATAAGCATCTTTGTAACTACACACACAATAAGGATTATTTTAATTGAGGAAAAGAAGAGGTTTTTAAATACTGTTTTTACTTTTTCATGGAAATTAAATCCCTGTTGGCAATTCAAAGCCTTGTATGATTTGGAATTAATGTCCTTTCTTTGTATCACATTTCAACTGAAAATTTCCCTGTATGACTTGATGCCTATGTTGCACTGTATGTTGCTAATGGTGATGAATTCTAGAGAATAGAGATCAAAGCTTAGCTATTTTGATCAAGATCATGCAGCTTTTAAGTAAGGTACTATGATTTACTCCTCAGAAACCTGACCAGTCTACCCACATTGTTAATTTTTGCACCAGTGATAGATTATATTTTTTCTCTGAATCCCTTTTATATTTTTTTTACTGTAGAGGTGTCTTATCTTATTTCTGAAATATTTAGAATTGTATTGACTATCAAACAGGTAATATTAAAATATTGTATACCCAAATTTTGGTATAGTTGTGTGATTATAATACATCTCATCATATTACTGCTTTTATGTTTTCTTAATGTTTCTTTTTTTTTTTTGAGGGGGTGTGCTGGGGATTGAACTCAAGACCTTACACTTTCCTGACAAGCACGTATTCTACTGAACTATCTCCCCTGTCCCAGTTTTCCTAATATTTCTCAACAAATACAAGTCAATATAGGAAAAGACTTATGAGTAGGAATTTTAGTCAAACACTATTGTTTTCAAATTTATTTTCCTTTAGTTAATGACTAATAAAGATAATATAGTTCTTTATTTATCAAATAATAGAGTGAGAAAATTTAATGGAAAAAATGTTTTCCTGGGGGCAGGGGAGATAGCGCAGTAGAATAAGTGCTTGCTTGGGAAATGCAAGGACCTGAGTTCATTCCCCTTCCAGGAAAAAAAAAAAAAAAGTTTCCCTGGTCAGTATGTATGATAGCTGGTATCAGTGTGTGAGGCATTTGGCCACACATTTAGCCTGCCAAGACAGGGCAAAGAAGTAACTATGAATTTAACACTGAGAAAATTTAAATTCAAAATTTGCTACAGTACATATAATATGCCACTGAACTCAAGTTGACTTCCTTCTCCTTAAATTAGGAGAACAATGAGCTACATTATAAAGCTGTCTTATTAATAATTTTATTTTGACACAATTTTAGGCTTATAGAAAAGATACAGAATTGTACAAAGAATTCCACATGCATTTTCCTAGTAATCCTCAAAGGCTGAGGTTAGTCTATTTTTCTACCATCTCTCTATCTATCTATCTATCTATCTATCTATCTATCTATCATCTATTTATACCTTTATTTTCCTGCACCATTTTCAACTATTTGAGAGTAGATTGCAGGTATAAGTGCCCTTTTCTTCACTAAATGCTTACTTAGGTCTATATTTCCTAAAATTAAAGACATTATCTTACACACACCAGGAAATTAGCATTTACTAGTCATACTACTATTATCTAATCTACGGATCTTATTCAAATTCCTTCAGTTGTCCCAATAATGTCTTGGATATCTAAAGAAAATACCATTTTATATCTTTGATTTTCATATCTCTGAACTTATTTCTCCAACATTTCTTCAGTCTTAATTTGTGCTACATGATGCAGACAGTTGTGAAATAAGATATATTGTACTGTTTCTCAGCTTGGGCAATGATTCCTCTTCAGTAAATTTATTTGAAGCATATTGGTGCCAATAGCACAGTAGTGGTAAAATGTGCCCTATGTCATATACAGTATAAGAAGACACTCAAGTTATCCTGGATTGGAGCTAAGGGAGCTCCTTCATAGGAGAGCCTGTCTTTTTTTAACATGTCTCCTTTATTCTTTGAGTACTTCTCTAATTTATGACAGAAGAAATTAGTTTTTTCTATCTTTCCTGTTCAATCCTAGAATCAATAATTTCAATAATTAATTTCACTGGTTCTTTGCAGTCAATTAAAATATCTAGAAACTAGAGTCTTGGAGTTAGATGTGCTTCTCATTAATGTCACTGCTTCTAGGCTACCTCAGAAGCTAGAACTAATAATATATATTCCCAAATTATGTATATGTAAATATATACATATATGAATATATGCTTATACATGTGTGAGTGTATGGATAAACACATAATTATTTCTATTTTATGATAATTTATAGATCTACTTATCTATCTTGAAGAGATAAATTAAAATTCATCCACAATCAATACCATGGAGATCATTCTACTTCCTCCCATTTGTGACTCTCTTCTCTGACAGAGCAAAACCTATTTCCGATTAGCCACAGCATACTTGTGTGTTGATCTTACAACCTATAGAAACTAGTTCTAGAATTGTTAACTCATGGTTCTGAAGGAGCAAGATCTCCTAGTGGACTTAAGTATTTGCTTAGAGATATTTTGTCTTCAGACTGAGGATACTGTATTTGGGTAAATATTCCAAATCCAGATCATTAAATATTGACTCAGCTTTTCTCTACCCAAGTTTAGCTGTGATATTCACTTGAAATGCGGTATTCTTCATGGTTTTCCTTTAGTGTTATTAATAGGGGCACTGTCCCCTCAATTCTTATTACCTTTTCTTTTTAGAATATGTGAAGCTTAAAAGTTTCTCAGTTAAAAAAATACAAGAAGTTGGAGTCAGAGGTGTGCTATTTTACCTTTCCTTTCTTCACAATACTATTATGCAGACTAAGATTACAGATACTGAGTTCGGATATACTACCTAAAACTTATTCAGGTGTTTATGTGGCTAAAGGCAGAGAAGCGACACATACTTAGATCCTAAAAAGTGTAATTCAGTTATTCATCTAGTAATAATTCTTTGTTTGTGTTCAATTACATGCTTGGTAAATACTTCATATGTTTTCATCTCACCTGTGAAACCAAATTGAAATGCAAATGTGCAAATAAAACTCTCAAACTTTGGCATCTTCACTCTGATTAGTAACAGCTTACTTTCTAGGAATCTCTCACACTTGCTCACGAGTCATTATTGTGCTTGGTTTTCCAGTCAAGACTCAATGGCCTGTTTTGTTCCTTTAGAGTAGAGTATGATTTTTGCATTTGGCCTAAGAATAGTTTCATTGTAGGAGTGTTGTAGAAAGCATACTGTAGTCAAATTTGTTTCATTGGTGCCTTAAATAGTGAAAATAGCTACAATTGTGTATGAAGGTAGTAATTGGTAGACTGGAGAGAAACAAATAAGAGCCCTGAGGCATGTCTGAAGAAATGAGCAAATATATGCTTAACTAATTCTGGAAGATCAGGTTTCTAGATTAAGTCTTACTCTGCAAGGGAAACAAAACAAAAGCAAGCACTGCATCAAAAAAGTCCATTTTATTTTAATGTATTTTTTTTTTAAAGGAAATGCTTTGTTCCTGCAACTATTTAATTTTGCTTTCACTCAGGAAATCTTTGTGCATATCAACTGGGGGTTGCAATATGTATACTTTACCAGTGATAGGCAATAAATGAGTGCAAAGGATTTTTCATGTCATCATGAAATGTTGCAGTAAAATTTATGAATCACATATGAAATATTTCTTTCTCCCACTAGATGACATATATATTCTTATGATGTATTCTTTTATGATTACACATAAAAGATCTTAAGCTTCGTAAAAATTTTGGAAATACTTTTATTATAATTACATAACAGAAGAAGCAGGGAGAGAATTATATTTATAAAAAAACTTTTAAGTGACAAATATAACTGGATTATAAGGATTTATGAAAAGCAAGTAAGGATTGTATAACAACATAAAAATTTATTAAATAAGATATCAGCAGTATAGCAATAGCTGTAAAGAGGTGGTTATTTTCACATGTATTTTCTATATTCTTAATAAAGTTTAGAAATATGTGTTGATGTCCATATCTTAATGGCAGAGTTAAATTACAAGTTGTATACATTAAAAATGTTAATTCAATTTTAGTAGTTTTGGTTTTTGGTTTTTGGTTGTGTGTGTGTGTGTGTTGTTAATTGAAATCGGGTCCTTACCCTTTCCAGACAGGAGCGGTGATGGTGAGCTATGAGCTATTTCCCTGGCCCATTTTTGTTAGGTTTTTCCATCAATCTGAAGAGAACATTTAATTCTCTAGCATAGAAAGGTTAGAAAATGTTTATTTGATATATAGAGACTTTAAGAGACATGCAGGTTTATCCAGAATATTATCAAGGCGACATACAGATGTTCACTGATTGGTCAATATACAATTTTCACATTTGAGGACTCTTGCCTATCACGTGAGGTGAACAATAGCCTCCTCCTGTAGACTCTCAGGAATTAAGTCTTCTCACCAAAGTCCCTTACTTCCCCAGCGAATGCCCTTCCTGTGATTTCTTCCTCCGCTGACTTCTCACACAACCCTTTCGTCCTTGCTTCTCCGCTTGCTCCTGGGGAAGTGGAACTTTTCCCAGTTGGATGCCTATTGCGTATTGCATCCCTTAGTGTATTGAGCCCCACGATTTCCTTTGGGCTAGTTTGGACACCTTCTCTTTAAGTAATATTGTTTCTTTAAGATGTTGTATTCTGCATTCCAAACAACTCAATTAAAACTTTTACTACAGTGAAAGATTTCTCTAGGTTGATAGCTTTGTTTTGGCTTGAATTGACCTTTTCGCATGCGCTCTGAGATAGATTCCGTTGCGCCCAAGGCAACAGAATTTTGCTGGGATTCCAGTGCTGTTCCAAAGCAATGTTTGCAATGTCCCTGTCACATTTTTAGCTAGTCGTATCTCCTCCCTATTGGTGTGAATTGAACTCAGGAGAGGAAATCATTTAATAACATTTTTTCCTCTAAATGTTATTGATAGCAGAGCATAAAGAAACATTTATTATCATTTCCATTTTTATTTTACTAAGGCTTTAGTAGCTCTCAAGGTAACTTAAGGTGTAATAATTTTTTTAAATGCCCCAATCCTTGCCTTTCTCTTTACCGATTTTGTAATTATCATGAGGAATAAAATAACAATACTTTCCATCTCACCATACATCTATAGCACACTCCACTCCATAAACAGCAGGTTTGTATCTACATTTCTGTGATGTTTTCGTGACCATCTTCTCTACGCTTCCATGTGAAAAAAAAAAAAGTATGGATTATTCTACAGCTTTTCTCAGCACTTGTTCATCTGCTCAGGTTTGATGACAGTATGTGTTAGAACTGTAGATAAATAAAGCTAGCTGACATGAAGAAATGATCTGCGATTGTAAAACTGGGACCTAGGGTGAATAACTTAAATTTGCATGAATGATAACATAGTTTTGGACATTTTTTGATCCAGCCCCCAGTCACTATTGTAAAAGCATTTGATACTCTATTTTAACTCTAAACATTTGACTGTTACTCAGTTGGGAATAGTACACAAAAGATGTATCATATGATAATTTACCTGAAGACATAAATTATTGCTTTATCTTTAACTATTTGTAAAGAAAGGTTGGTAGTATATGCCTGCAATACCAGTTGTTCTGAAATGTACAACTTCAAGGCCAACCTGGGCAACACTGTGAGATTACTGAATCAGAAAAGTAAACAGTACAATTTAAGAGTATATATGAGTTTGTATGTATTTTAGGCTTTACTTGGTTTTAGCTCAATTAAATAATTTCATATATCCAAATGCAATAATTTAATGAACCTACCACTCAAAATTCTATATATGACCCTAAAAATTTTACAATTAATGACAAAAACATAGAAAATAAATTGTCTCAGTCACTCTCTCTATTGCTGGGACCCAGTATATGATGCCCACAACCTAAGCAGAGCCTTCTAGGAGCTCACAAAGTTTAAGGGGTACAGTTGCTAGTTGGCTGGATCCAGGGCAGAGTGTGTGGTGGGCGGGCCTAGCAAAGGACAGCCACTGGGATCTTTTGGCAGGAGGCAGAGACAGCGAGGAGGGAGAGCATTCTAGTCCATGACACCAGTGTCCAACTCATTCTTATGAGGCTACACCTCCTAATCATTTGAGGGCCACTCTTTTTTTTTTTAAAGAAAGAAACTATTTATTTAATAATTTATTTAATACAAAATCTGGCTGTACAGCTCAGACTCATAAAAATCCTCCTATCTCAGCATCCCCAGGTCTGGGATTACAGGCAAGCACCGTCAGGCCCAATTTCGGTGTCCAGCACAGCCCTACCAGGGTTGCAGGATCAGCAGGACACTCAGTACTGATGACTGGACCTAGGTCCTTGCACTTGCCAGACAGGCACTTAGAAGACTGCGCTATCAGCCTTTGGGGATCATTCTTAATCTAAACCAGAAATTAAATTTATTAAAAAGAATTTTGGAGATAGAAATTGCTTAAAATACAGAGACATAAAAAAAAAAAAAAACATATATGTATATATAGGGACATCTCAGGAGATCTGAGCCCTAAAATATTTCCATGTCAGGAGCCGGAGAGATAGCTCGATAGAATAAATGCTTTCCTGGCAAGTTCAGGGTGCTGTGTTCAATCCGTGGTACCACAAAAATAAATAAATAAATATTTCCATGTTATATTTGATAGTTATGAATTCTAGTGTATTCTGAATCTTTAATCCAAGTACATTGCATTAACTAACAGGAATTGTCTTCATCTCAAATGTTTCAAATATATACCTTTGGACAATAGAACTTAAAAGTCAGTGGTAGTTACTTTTATGATAATCTGGAGTAATATATAAATTCAATCCAACATCTTGTCATAAAAAGTAAGTAAAATAGAAATGATTAAGTTGAAAATCACATGTTATTAGCATATACTAAGTGCAACAAGTGTTTGATATAACCTGAACTCTCCTCCAGAAGCCTAAACTTACGTTTGTTATTAATCCTGTGTTTCAGGAAGGAAAAAAAAAATGTTAATATTTTGACTCTTGCAAATAATGTGGTGTTATTTTACCACAGTAGTTTCAGCTGTTCATTCTATAACTTTAATAGTGATACACTGAGTGTGACACGGCCTTCGGTGCCCATAAAAGAGAACAATAAAGAAGAACCCCTTGGTATGACGCACAGTACCAACCTAGCTTTAATTCTGTTGTCACCTAATATGGTGCAAGTGAGTATCTGCTAGTTATAGGGTAGTTTTAAGATGAAACCTAATGTATGTTAACCTATATGATAATTTAAAAGAAAAAAAACAAGATTGCAGATATAACATACTTTGGTCTTAGGTTTGAAATAATAACAAAACTGATCAAATTATAAGAAGTTTAGTTAAATATACAGAAAATCATTAGCAGCAATTATGTAGGGAGATAGATATAATATTTTCTATTCACTAATTTTTAACTTAATCGACACAGCATTTGAATGATTAGCAAGTACCTATAGGGTTAGACAAAGAAAGCTTTTTAAAGAGAAAAGAAAATGACTTTATAGACAATTGCAGAATTTAGAATCACAGAACATGACACCTGCTTAGCAACGTGACTATAGCTGTCTTATTTTGCTTCCTAGTCTCAGCATTCTCACTTGTAAAATTGATTAATGCATACCACAGTTGCCAGGTCCTTCAGAATGCAGCATAAGAGACATATAAAATGCCAATACAAAGATACATTTGGCATTTATAAATGTCCATTTCTATTTGGATTTACAGATACTTATATTTAATTCCAAGATAGATAGAAATATAGAGAAAAAGGGAAAGGGAAAGAGGAAGCGAGGCAGAGATATTTTGGTAGCAATTTGTAAAATAGTTAGGAGAAAAATCCAACAAGTCTACATGAAATCATAATTTTAAAATACTACAAGTAAGACAGAAGCTATGGACAGGGGCAATAAATAAAGGGTATTGATCAAAGGGCATAATGTTTTCAGATGTACAAAAAAAATAGTGATCTGCTGCATGCCACAATTAATCATAAGAACACACACACATACACACACATATGTATGTGTGTATATATATATATATATATATATATATATTACAAAATTGCTGAAGGAATGGATATTTTATGTTTGTACCACAAAACTAAATCACGTTAGTAGTAACTTGATCAATTGTTAATTAGCTTGATTGAGTCTTTCTATAATGGAGACATAGATCAAACCTTATTTTATTTTGCACAGTAGATGCTGGTAGAACCGGTACAGAACGTCTGTTAGAATTCTCAATAGAAAAGTGTTCAAATAACTCCTATGAGATAAATAAATGAATCTACACCAGGCATACACACTTATTTGTTCATTTCTTAGAAACCAGTTTAAATTCTCCGGATGGAAATTTATCCTGTCCTCTTAAGTTACAATGCATTGCAAAAACAAAGCTTAGTTTGGAAAGCTAAATGCAGAGATTGTAAGGATAAAGTAGGCATACATAAGAATACATTTGAAACATTGTAAAGTAGTGCAGAAGATAAAATTAGAACTTAACATGCTAAGCCAAAAAGTTAAAATTTAGAAACAGAACGGAATGAATGACTGAGACTTAGAAGTTGCACAAGCTTTCAACTGAAGAATGGTTATTACATTTGAAAAGGATGGCTCTCTTCTGTGCTTATGTATTGATAATGATCATAGGATAGATTGAAAATATTCCTAAGAGTGTACATTTAATTGTACTGTGTATGTGCAAGGTAGATGATGACCAAGCTATGAGCATCATCCAGTGATGCAAGCCAATGTGATCAGTAAACATAATTTATGGCTTCACTTCTCCAGGGATGAACAAGGCAAAACTCAGACATTAGAGAAACAAATAACAAATAGAAGTTCATATCCCACTTCCATAGCTTTGCAATCTCATGTAAGTTAGTTTCCTTTTTCGGTCAGTATTTTTCTCATTTGATAAATAAGACTAAAGACAATGTTTATGCTATTGAAATTGTCAGGCTAAAAAATGAGTTGTTGCAATAGCTAAGTTACTGGAAAAATCCCCTGAGCATCTCAAGTATTCAAAGAACTTCCATTTCCCCATAGAATTTGGCAGTTTAAATTTCCATCCTGAGAATTCAAATTGCTTTCTTAGAAATGAGTGAATGGATGTGTGTGGGCCTGATACAGATTAGTTTTTTTTTGTTTTTTTTTAACCTCATAGGAGTTATTTGAATGCTTTTGTGTTGAGAATCCTAACAGACTTTCAGTATCTGCCTTCCCAGCATCTGCTGTGCAGTGCCTTTGAATAGATATGGGCAAGTCTACAGGATGCTGCCTCTGGACAAGAGATGGTTCCTTTGGGTGAGGTAGAGCCTGCTGGGCAGATGAGCTCTCAGTAAGGAGGCCCAGAGCCCTGTTGTCAGGGGCAGCCTGATAAGAAGGCAGCATTCTCTGCTTTATGTATAAATAACTAGGACAAGATGTCTGGTCTATCTGCAGTGTATCTGACTAGCTATTTTCTGCTACTGCAAGGGGTCTTTCCTCTTTATCTGTAGGGACACTTTGACTTACAAAGTCTTCCTTATAAAATTTCATCGTTTGTGTTTTCTCCTCCAAATCTGTAATATATTTAAAATTTAATATGAAAACCCAAATTTAGGGCTCTGATTTTATTTATGTGTTTAACCACAAAGGCTGCTCTAAGGAGAAACTAACCTGACAGAGCTAACAGAAGGAATACATAGCTTTGTTCTTTATTCTTCCTGTACCTAAGTTTCCACTACTCACCTCTCAAAGATACCTCAGTGCCTTTCACAATATTTTGTCTATAGGACTACGCTGAATGTCAGTTGTGCTTCTTCTAAAACAACTACAAAGGTATTTGTTTCTCCACAATGATCTAATGCTACATGAAATGACTAAGTTTAAAAGAATCTTATGTAATAAGCTATCAGTTTTGAAGGTTTGGATTTGAATTTTATTGAACAAATCCCTTTGAATTAAATTTTCAATGTGATTTTTTTAATTCAATACAGGGTCTCACGACAGAGCTTGGACTCATAACGATCCTCCTGTCTCAGCCACTCCCCCAGCGCTAGGATTATAGGCGTGCACCACCAAAATTTTAAGAAACTGTGTCTATATTTATATTCACACACAGAACTCACATTTTGTTCATTTTATCAGACTTTTCTTATAGTTTTCTTTTCAATTACCTTTAGAGAAGAGAGCCTTGACCTCACTTCAAGAACTCACTTTAAGCTGGGCGTGGTGGCTCACGCCTGTAATCCCAGCACTCAGGAGGCTGAGGCAGGAGGATTGGTGCGAGTTCGAGACCAGCCTGGGCTACAAAAGTGAGCTCAAGGCCAGCCTCAACTGCATAGTGAGACCCTGTCTCAAAAAGACAAAAAAAAAAAAAAAAAAAAAAAAAAAAAAAAAAAAAAAAAAAAAAAAAAAAAAAAAAAAAAAAAAAAAAAAAAAACCTCAAGAGATTTTTAGTAATGAAAATCAAAGATTATGCAATAATATACAAAAAAACTTCCTCACTTGGATGAGAAAGCATCCTTTAAGTCTGCTTAACCATTTCCTACATTAAAACAATTGTTTATTTTATATTCAGTCATAAGCCTATAAGACCTTATAGCTTTTCACAAACATAACTTAGTCTCACTAATGAAAAAGAAGTTCTACAGAAAAGAAAAATTTTAATATTAAAATGTGCAAAATTCTAAGGGTTATTATCAAGCATCCCTCCTAGAATCTTCAGAAATAATTTGATGTTAGAAGAATACTATATTGGTCAAGTTATATGTTTAACTTAATTTCCAGTACTTTCTGGGGCACAGCATGAAGAAATATCTCGACATAGGCTTTGCTCTCTCTCTCTTTTGTACCAGCCTGCTCTGTACTACACTGGTCTTCAGATGGTTAGATGAGCTCAGTCTCATATTAACCTCTTTGATCCTGAGTGTTCGAAAGAGCATTTGTTGCCTGAATTACAGAGTTGCCGACAATCCCTTACTCAAAGAAGAAAGACTCAGTCTTGGAGGGAAAGACAAAGGCAAAAAAAAAAAAAATCCTAGAATTTACTAAATAGAATTTTTATCCCATATTATCATTAACAGAGTAACTCACTATAGCTCCTTAGTCATTGAATCCAAAAATTTAAGGAATTAGATTTGACTTCAATTTCATGTTGTTTCAGAAGGTCCTATTTCTAAAGGTTTCAATTATTTCCTGCCTAAACTATTTATTAAGATCACAGGAAAGAGCATGAATATTTTGCTGGTACAATTTATTAACAGTCATCTTACTTGAAAGAGCAATGATATATGTCAAATGCCCTGAACTTCATGTTCAGATCACCCTGGAGACCACTTCGGTAATAGTTTATTATTTTCTAATAATTGTCATCTGTGTCTCCATATTAGCATAAAGATCTACAGGGCGAATTTTCTTTCTGTGCTTTTGTTTTACCTTATCAAGAGAGGAAAAGAGAGGAGTGGTGAGAATATTGAAAGAGTAAGCTGGAGTAGAATCCCATCAGATTTGAATTGCAAAACACAGTCTCACTGTATGTGTTTGTCTGTTGGACGCTTTTCAGAAATGTGGGAAATCTGTTTGGGGAAACTGAGCATAATTTTCTCTACTTAAGCTATGCAGTGTATATGTCTTATTCATCAATAATTCATCATTGATGAGTAAATTGATAAAATAAAATTTATCATTATAAAATGTTATTTCTTCCATGCAACAATTTTTAGAATGAATAAAAGCATTATGTATCTTTGGTGTTGTTGCTAGCTTGGCTTCCTGACCCAGAACCCATTCAGCTGTGGAGCACCCAGGAGTCCTCTGAGCAAGTAGGACTTGAAGCATTAAAGTCAGTGGTTCCGTAATGAACATGGAAATCCTGATGTTGCCGTGACATATTGATTTCAAATCTTTTTAGTGCAGGTATTGCTGGGTTGTAAGATTTTTTTTTTTAATGAGATACTCCATTGTGATTTCCAAAGTGTTTTTTATTCAGACTCATGTTCTCACCAATTGCATATATGTATTCCCTTTCCTCCATGCCTGCTCTAATATTTTTGCTTTGATATTTATTCTAGGAGGTGTGAGATAATATCTTATTTCTATTTTAATTTTTATTTGTTGATTCCTAATGTTGAGCATTTTTTCATGTATTTTGACTATTCATGTCATCTTTTATGAAATGTCTATCAAGGTCCTCTGCCCATTTCTTGGTAAGATTATTTGTTTTCTTTTTGTAGACACATTTGAGTTATTCATGTATTTTGAATATTAATTATGCATCACCTATATCACTTGCACATAGTTTTACAGTTGATAGGTTATCCTTTCCCTCTTGTTTCTTTTGATGTGCAGAGGCTTTCCATTTTTGTATAATACCATACATCTATTTTTCCCTTTGTTGTCTCTACTTTGGTGATCAAATCTAAAATTCATTGCCTAGACCAAAGTCACCCAGTTTTTATCTCTATGTTTCCTTCAGGTAGTTTTATAATTTCAGTCTCTATGATTGCATTTAATCAATTTTTAACTGGCTCGGGCATATGAGAAGGAGTAAAAGAGGCTGGGGATATAGCTCAGGGATAGCATTTGCCAGCATGCTTGTGGTTCTAGGTTCAATCCCCAGCAACCAAAAATAAAAGGAATACAATCTCATTCTTTTGCATATTGTTGTACAGCTTTTGAGCACCAGTTAACAAAAAGACTGCCTTTTCCCATATGCATTCTTTGTTTTCAATGTATTTAGTACAGGGCCTACAGGGTCTCACTACACAAATCAGACTTGGAGTGATCCTTCTGTTTTCAGCCTTTCAAGCACTGGGATTTCAGGTGAGCACCACCATGCCCAGCCTCAGGTGCCATCTCAGCAAGCCCTGGTGGTGGGACTGGCACAGCACACCAGGGATCGAACCCTGGTCCCTGTACCTGCCTAACATGGTGCTTTGGTCTGCTGAGCTAGCTGGCTGGCCCTTCTGCTATGCAGTCTTGACAGATCAGTTGATCATAGGTGGATGCAGGGATTCTTTTCTGAGATCTCTGTTCTGACTCATTGGCCTCTGTGTATGTATTGTTATGGCAGTACCACATTGTTTTCCCTACTGTAACTTTAAAATCAAGTAGTGCTGTCTCTTCAACTTTGTTCTTTTGCTCAGGATAGCTTTAACTACTCCGGGATTTTGTTTTTTCCATATGAATTTTAAGACTTTATGTTGGGCCAACCAGATAGCTCAGCAGATTAAAGCATGTACTTAGGCAGACACAGGGGCTGGGGGTTCAATCCCTTGATATGACATGCTGGCCCCACCCTCGGGATCTGAGACAGCAAATGAGACTGGAGGTGCCTATAATCCCAATGCTTGGGAGGCTAAAAACAGGAGGATCACTACAAGTTTGATCTGTGTAGTGAGACCCTGTAGACCTGTACTAAATACATAAAAAAGAAAAATATATATTAAAAAATGAAAATATATTACATTTTCAATAGAGGTTCCACTGACTCTGTAGATCACTTTAGAAAGTATGGATATTTAAAAGAAACACTAGTTCTTCTACTCCACTGTAGCAGTTACCTTTTTCTTGCCACCCACAACATCAGGGAGCTTAGATTTGCTTGGCTCCCAGGTTCAGAGGTTTCATCTAATGGTCACCTTGCTTCATGACAAGAGCAGCCAGTGGAAGGGCACACTGAAAGAGAGCTGCTCATCCCCTGCCAGTCAGGCCACCCAGAGTAGAAAGTGGCTGAGACAGAGGAAGGGGCTGGCGACAAGAGGGCAACCTATCCATTCATCTCCCCAGCAGCCACATCTTCCAGCAGACCCCACCTCCACCCAATGCTAAGGCAGGACCTTGTGATCTGGCCACCTCCTGAAAGCTGCACTTCTAACTCAGGGGACACTGAGGAGACATGTTATATCTAAATCATAGTATACATGATACAGATAGCTTTCTATTTGTTTGTGTTCTGTTATTACATATATTATATCTACTTGGTTAAACTTATTCCTACCTTAATTTTTATTGATATTGCACCACATTAGTTCTCTTATTTTTTGAGGAGTTTTCTGTTCATGCAAAGAAACACTAGATATTCTTGCAAGGTGATTTTGTATAATGCAATTTCCCTGAAGCTGTTCATTTCTAATAGGTTCTTGGAGGAAACTTTAGGGTTTTCTAAGCATGAAATCATATCTTCTGCAAATCAAGAAGATTAATGTCTGCTTTTCCAGTTTGGATGCTTCTTTACTCTCCATCCCATGTAATATAACTGATCTAAATAGGACAAATGGTACCAAATATAAAGGCGAACAAAAGCATAATGAGGTTAAACAAATAATCAACCTAAGTGTTCATCAAAGAATGAATGGTTATGGGAAAACAGAATATATACACACAGTGAAATTATTGTTTTTAAAAGGAAGAAATGCTGTCATTTGTAACAACAAAATTGAAATTACAAAACATTTTGCTCAATGGAGTGGGGCAGAAAGAGAAAGATGAATACTGCATGTTCTTGCTCATAGGTGGCATCTATAAGAATTAAATTCATAAATAGAAAGGGCCGTGTGGTGGCCTGTAGAGAGGGATTAGGAAGGAACAGGTGAGCACAGTCAAAGTGATAGAGCCTTTCGTAGCTGCAAAGTAACAAACTCTGGGGTTTTTAAAGTGAATTGTGTAGCACAGTGAATATAATTAGTAACAGTATATTCAAATATCACTGAGAATAAATTTCTTATGTTTTCATCACGGAAAACATGAAAATGTTAGGCAGTGCACATATTAAATTATTCCATACTATATTCAAAATCATAATATCACTTTCTAATTAAATATATAAAAGTATAATTTGACAATATATAATAAAAATAGTGTTTAAAAGTAGATTCAATACTATAAACAGTATATTTGCAGTATTCAAAAGTTGAAAGTTAGCATGGTCTTTTTTTCCTAGTGTTTTGTTTTCTACATAAAAAATGACCTTGATGAAAATCTTGGGTGGTTATTTACATATAAGAAACCATTAAATCTGTAAGCTTTTAGAGTAAAAATGGAAAATAAGGTTCACAAAATATGTTGATTTGCTCTACTTTTGATAAATTTATCCATAAGTATTGATCACAGAATAACATCACTAGCTTTATTTCGTGTGTTGTCCAGACAATAGCTGGATTGCTTTTTGGCAGAAACATTTAACAAATGTTAAACATTTCCCCACCCAGCTCTTAAGTACTTTCTTTTCCTTGTAGAGTCATGCTAAGGTCAGGCCGTTCTCTTCTATTGCAAAAGACTTGAGTAAAATCTCCTTTCCTTATTTATACAAAGCAATGATTACGTACAGAGATCATCCCTATCCATATATATTAAGATATTTAATAATCTATGTTACTTAACAGTGAAAGTAAATCCCTAAAAATTGAATAAAAACCTCTGAAGAAGAGAATGTTTACATTAAAACATAAATGAGAACCACTTTTGGAAACGATACCTTGAAATTTACCAAGCAGTAAGTTAAGACACTGAGAAATAGAAGCCCTTATGTTAAGGGCACAGTATCAATGTGGGTACAGTTTCCAGGACTCCAAGTATTTTGCAGGCAAGTAGAATCAGGACATGAGTGGAATCTTGAAATTTTGAATCCTAGTAGGTCTGTCCTTAGAGAAAATGTTGTCCATGTTTATACATGTAGAAAAAAAAACAAAAGGCTCACAGATCTTGGACTGTACTACACAGAAATCATGTCTTGCCCAAGTCTAGATTTGCATGGACCAGACTTGGAAAACATTAAATTTAAAATTTTGAAAATGTATAAGACTTAAGTTCTGAGAAGGGTATCTATGACCCTTGAAAATTTTGCATTTGTATTTGGACAGAACAACAGTGGATATCAAGTGGGCTTCCTGAGGTGGCAATAAAGAAGTGCCACTGTATTTCTGGTCAAAGACTCTCTAAAGTCCAAGGCTGCCTCTTTGCTAAGAAGCTTCTGAGAGACTAGTTCTGTGTTTCATTGATTCACTGAATTATTCATTCAATTAATAAATTTTTGAGCTCCTGCTATGAATCAGGCAGTACATTAAGCCCTGCAGCTATAATATAGGCATGGTTCATGTTTTGTGCAAACTCAATTTTATTGCTTTGGGTAAAATTAATGTTATTCATCAGAAGAGAGGCTAAATACTAAATTATGAAACAGAACAAAAGCAGGACCCCTTTAAAAAAGGAAAAAAGAATAGACAAGCATGGAAATTGGCATATAAGTGCAGGTTGGGTCATTAAATCTGTTGGATCACTTCTACGTCCCTATTGAAAACTAAGGGAACAGAATGTCATGTTATGAGTCATTTCTAAGACACATATACTGTTATCTAGTAATTTTAATTTGACATTTTCAGGGAAAGGTCTTATCAATTAAGTGAAATCTGTATAAATCAAAACAAAAGCCAATCGTTTATATGCTTTTGAATTGTTAGAGCTAAGAACATACGTAAATTCCTTATAAAGTCATTTAAAAGGGGCGTGTTTATCTCTAGCTTTCTTAGTTAGATCTTAGAGCAGACCATATATGCAAAAACTAGAAATGTGATAGCTTTATAGAATATTTCAAAGTATGAGGAGTCAATTTACCTTTGAAGTAACAAAAGAAATATAATAACTAGGCAAGTCTTTGCACATACAGTAACATAAACTTGAGAAATTTTTTTATTCATCAAAATCAATGAGATCTATAGTATGTATGCTAATTCCTTTTAAAGATAAATAGGAAAAAGTTTAAGCTTAATCTTCAAAGAATGAAGAATTTTTAAAAGGTGAATTGATGAATAGATTACCTCATAATTGGGGATATTTGCTTGAATGTGTGGTGGTGGTGGTCAGATGAGCATTTTCTCTAATTTTGCTTATAATTTGAACATCACTATGAGTCTGTCAGCCCTAAGGAGTCAGAAGTTCAAATTATTGTTTGTAAACTTACTACTGTGTAACTGGAAAATCAGATCTTGATTTTATATTTTTTAAAGCATTACCTAGATATCCCATCTTTTTAACAGTGGCTCTCAGTTATAGGTTGGCTCTCAGTTGCAGCTGTTCATTTTCCATTTTAAATGATATTTAGAGATAAACATATTAATTAGTTTATTAACAACCTTTCCTTAATCAGAAGGCAACTTTCACGCTCACTATATGATTAAAAATAATGCAGTATTTATTGTATAGGTGGACAAAATTTTTGTTTGAATTTTACCCAGTTTGGTAATTCACATAAACCAGAGATGAAGACTTCATTCCTTTCTTCAGAGCTATTGCAGTAAAAAGGAAAGGCCAAAAGAGGGTGACTGTGCTGCGCTCAGATGAAGGAATGAATTGCTTTTAAGAGCTGGATTCCATGAATAGCAGCCCCTATGTGTTTACTAATTATTCCTACCTAAAGAAAAAGAATAGTTTTGTGCATCTTCAAGGTAGCAGATAATTGTACAACTTCAGGCATCCTGCCTGCAAGTGAAGCTCCCACCCTCCCACAAGACCTGAAAATGTGTGGAAGTCCTATCTTTCTTGATAATTACATTTCAAAGGTATGGCCTGTAGATCCTGGAAGCAGGCCTTTTTGGGTACCAAAGCTGGCGAGAAGCTTTCCAAAAGATTTACATTTCAAAGGAGGAAAGATTTTTGCAATTGCAATTTTCTAAAGTAAATGCTCTAAGAAATTAGAAATCAAGGGCCTGGACTTGGAAGACGCTTGCCTGAGGATTAAGCAAGCTGGAGGGCGGGTTGCGGCCACTCGTCAGGGCATTACTCCGTGGCTAGGACTTTGGGCTTCTTTTGCAGGGTCTTTTCCCTGTGTACCTTCTCAGTGTGTTTCATTCGGACTCTCAGAAAGAGGAAGAAATAGGAACGTATTTGGTACTTGGCTTTTCTCTCAGCTATTCACTATTTGTTTCTCAGAAACTGCCCTTGTGACCTTTAGATTCTATTAAGTTAAGAAGAAGTTAGATATTACCCTAGCAACAAGTAGCAATGATACATAAATTATTGGGCTTGTGCAATAATCATAAAAATATTTTTAGAGTTTCTGTAGAATGTAGCCATTGTGGTTCTACAACAAAGGTAAATATTCAGAAGTGAATTATGGTCAACAATGACTTAATAGAACAGCCATGTCCTTGTGCTGACAGCTTCTTACCTTCACACCGCAAATAAAAGGCAAAGATGCTTTTATGTCATCTTGTTAAGCAGATAGTGATAATTATACCTTCTTTCTCTCCTTCTGAATCTTCTAAATCAAAAGCCATAATTTCTAAGAAATTCTTTAGTGCCACAGTGATGAAAATGATTCAAATTAAAAGAAGAGCTAACTAAATAATACCTAATTCTCTGAGAGCTAGAGATCTTTAATACCTGTTTCTTGGATGCTATTCCAGGTACTTAGGAATGATTTTCCAGTTGCATGTGGGATAGCAGAGGGGACTGGGGTGGCTGGTGTTATATTTTTTGCTACTTATGTGATACCGACCATATAAAGTAATGCGAAGGTAAAATAGTTAACAGTTCCTATAAAGATATAGAACTGAAAATTTTAAAATGGTATTAACGGGCTGGTGACATAGTTGAACAGACTAAGCGCCTGCTTAGGCAAGCACAAGGACAGGGCTTTGATCCCCTGTACCACATGCTGGGCTGGCAGTGGCGCACACCTG
Source organism: Myocastor coypus (assembly GCA_004027025.1). Lineage (NCBI taxonomy): Eukaryota > Metazoa > Chordata > Mammalia > Rodentia > Myocastoridae > Myocastor > Myocastor coypus. The sequence goes on along the minus strand of PVJA010001436.1, from coordinate 22,480 downwards.
TAATCCCAGGGCTGGGGAGCCTGAACACAGGAGGAACACTGTGAATCTGATCTGCATAGTGATATCCTATACCAAATACATAAAAATGCATTAGCAAGAATTATATCCAGAGCAAAAACTATACTTTGGCCTTCACTCTTTCATGCCATTCAATGTTGTCTTGCACCATTTTCTTAGTAATCAAATCCTTGAAGCATCTTCTCTTGATGCTGGCCTACCAGATGTCAGATGTACCAAATCCATGTTCCCCTAAATATCAAAGAATTAATTCCAAGGAACAATGGAGGTTAAGAGTAAGAAAGGTTTACTAAAAGAAAGCTCCTGAGAGACAAGGTGTTACAAAGGATATTGTCACAGTGGTTCTTTGGCAAGGACAATAGCAAAATCAGCATGGGTACATGGATCCAACTACCGTGGTCTATAAGTATGGTCACCTAGCTAATAGTCATGCAGGAGGAAGAGGAATGAATCACAAAGCAAAGGCACAAGGAAAGATCAAGGAAAATCTTGCAAAGGGAGAGGAGTATGGGTCCAGGTGTCCTGGTCACCCACCTGTGTACATCTTGCCTCCCTGCACCCAGTGGAGCAAGGGGTGCTAGTTACAGCACAATCTCAAGCTGCTGTCCACTCTAATGAGCCATATGGGGCTGTCTGATGCTTTTTCTTCCTGAGCCCCGACTCTCTAGAGTCACATCTAGCCACAGTTCTGATATGTCTGTCTTTTTGCTGACTTCCTTAAGGGTCCAGTCCCTCTCTGACTGTATATTAATGTCTACCTAACTTTACTGCCTATATTTTTCTTCTACTTTTCTCTCCTTCAGCACTGCTTTTCTCCATAAAGGAAAGTGGGACACAGAGAAGAACACATAACTTCAAACAGCCATTAGGGAATAAGTTTTCATAGGCCAGAACTCAGTATGCCACATTTGAAGATTCACCCTTCCCACTGGGTTTAATAAGATAAAGCTGGTAGCTGGATAGAAATTAAAAAATGTACCTCTACCCATAAAGAAAGCTGGTCATAAAGTATGAATTAGCAGCAGTTCATGAGATTTACTTCTGCGGTATTTCATTTATGATATTGTGCCTGTTTTATCTTTTGGCTTGATGGACCTATCATCGGAGGTAATGACCGTTCATCTACTTACACAGGTGTAAAGTGAAAAAAGTCCCTAAAATGTGTACACAGACTCACACACACAGAAGTATGCCAAGTGTACTACATTATAGCAAAGAATAATTCATTAATAAAGCAAGCGTTATGAAGTCCTGTGACTCATCATTCATGATTTGCTCACAACAAATTAAAGAATAATGTTGCTGTAAGTTGACAGGTTGGACCAGAGGCACAAATCTGTGCTGCCCAGGAAGTGTAGCACTGCACAGCAGCACGATGGGAACAGCTGGCGTCTTTGTGTAGCTCATGTATCGGTCTCTTTTGAAGACTTTAATGAGGACAAAACCGATTAGCAGATTAGAAATTGCCAGAAATCAGAGATACTCTGCTTAAGAATTGTTAAACTGAATAGTGTGCTTGGAGGATGCTATTCTTTGTTCCTCCAAGGATTTATAAAATGACTGTCCTATGTGCAAACACCTGCCTCTTCGGGAGACCATCTATCATCCAGTTACCAAACAACACAGACAGAAGGACACTTCACACATCTGGAAAGCCTTAACATCTGTGTATTGCTATTGCCAAATTTCTACTATGGATTAAACCTTTCAATCAGGTGTTTTTCTGAAATGAAATAAAACTGGTACATAAAATAGACTATAGAATAGTTTAAAGTCAAAGAAAGTATTTCAAAGGATAATTCATTCAAATGCAAATATAGACCATGAGTTATTAAACAGAGTATGGCTTTTTATATTCTTATTTTTCTAGACACAATGGGGTCAAAGTCACCGTTTGAACTTGCAAAGTAAGCTTCTAAACTTAAATCTTTATTGTTACAATTGAACTCTTTATTTTCACTATTAAAACACAAATGCTACCTAACGCTTTATCTGAAGCATTAATTTTACCTGTAAAGACAGGGGAACTGTGAATTAACAAGGGACAGGGTAGGGCTCTCACACATTTAGGCCATGGCTTTAGAATAAGAACTCTCAGCAGTTTTTGTGCCTGGTGGATAATTAAAATAGATACCAAATAATTACATAGCTACAAGGATCTCCAGGTTCTTAACCCAGTCCCTTATCTCCAAGAGAAAGTAACTTCAAGCTAATTTCTACATAAGCATTTGGGTTATATAGAGAAATGAGGGCCTTGGACATACTTTTGGAATTTACCAAGAACATTACGAACATGGCTGAATAGCATGTAATTAGAAAGAGCTTCTTATTTTTAAAACTGTAACATTAGCATCTTTTGCAGTGATTTTAAGATTTCCCACTTGATAAGCTATTTGATATTTTTAGTATATCTTTTATGTTTGACAGCCAGATCAAGTGCTACTTTCTTTATCAATTTTGTGTTCTAAATTTGCATTTTTTTGCTTTTGGCTTCTTAAGGCCTTAGAATTCCATGGTCTCCTGGAGTTGAATTTTATTTTTTAAGATGTATTTCTCCTAAAGAAAAGAACAATGTTTACTGAAGCTTTGTATAAATGTGTATATTCCAAAATCCCTAAAGTAATGTGTCAAATTAGATTACTGGACAAGTCTAATAATACTTTTCATTTCAAAAAGGTCAACAGTGAAAACATGTGCGCTTTTGCATTACTAATTTGAATGAGTGGTGTTGAATATTTAATTGTGTGCTCTGGAAAAAAATCACAACTAGATTCATACCATTTAGAATATTGTTTAATAGCAGAGAGAGAGACAAAGACAGAGAGAGCGAGAGGGTGAGAGAGCAATACTTTAGAAAAATGGAAGACTACTTTCATTGTTAAAGAGAGACAGAGAAATTTTATATACTCCACATTCTGCTTTGAAAAAAATAGAACAAATTTTTCAATATGTATAAAGCATCAAACTACCATATAACCATATTTTCCTACATTTTATTATACTTGATACTGATGAAAATGAAGGGGTCCTATTACAGGAAATATTTCTCATTGATCATTACATATAAAACCAATTGTCTTTTTATAGGCCCTGAACCCCATTCTATATAGTTTCTCTTTGTAAATGTTTGCTGTTCCTCTGGGAGCTAATAGAAACCTGTTTAGTTCACCTGCTGATAGCAAAGGCAACAGAGGTGAAGACCATTCATTTCATTACACAGTGGGAGGAGGGGTCAGCGAAGGCTACATGTACAAATAGCATCCTCTTTCAGGTTCTCTTGCCACTTGAAAGTCATCAGTTCCCTCTCCTGAAAAAAAAAAAAAAAAATATTTGAAAACAACTGATAGCACAGTCTTCTAGACACTGTGAACATGGAAACTGGCCTTACTGTGATTGTTTTTGGCCTCAAACCTAAGTATCCTTTCGAACAAGTTTAGCATCTTTGTGGAGAGTTCATCAATTTACCCCAGATCTTTCACCAACACCCTGCCTGGTGAACATCAGGGCTACATCCATTGAAAAAGTTTAACCTTGATTTGTGTCCTTCCTGAGAACTCTTTTGTTTCTGTGCCCTTTTAAAATTTAACTGAATCCTCCAAAAGCACCACGTTGCTCCTCTAGATCACCACTCCTCCTTGTGACCATATGTCCTCTCTTTCGTGTCTTGGATTCAGTCTTCACAATAGTTCTCAACTTTTGCCTTTAGCTGTTTGATAACTTGCACAAGATTACAGTTAATCCAACCGGTCTCCAAATACACACAACTGTCTAGACTTTGAAGTATTTCTCATGACCTCTCTCCATCTATTCCAACATCTTCTACAGATGGGAGTGTCTCCTATATAGTACACTTTACTCTTTCTATGTGAATTTATCTGTATGTCCCCCTAGACTTACACAGAACCATGTCCCATTTGTTTCTTTGTGTTCTGGCTTACTGTGTATGTTTCATTTTGTTTTGTGTATCTTTTTGAGACAAGGTCTCTCTATGCAGTTCAGGCTGGCCTTGAGTTCACTTTTGTAGTCCAGGCTGGTCTCAAACTCGCACCAATCCTCCTGCCTCAGCCACCAAAATGCTGGGATTACAGGCGTGCGCCACCATGTCTGGCTTGACTATATAGGTTGTTAAGTCTCTTTAACTTAGTGGTTAAAAAGTGGTGTAGCTGACAGTGCTGGTGTAGCTGAATATTCCACGCTGGCCTCCAGTCAACCTTCCCTGACTCATCCTTGCACTCCTCTGAACTGCACTTGTATAATCTATACCGTAAGGACACTGGCTAAGATGGCATTTTAAGTGTTGCATATTTTTTGTGAAATCCTCAGAAAAATTGACCAAGGTTTTTCTGTTCATTTGTTCCATATCACTCTCTTTGTAATATAGTGTGGTAGGAACAGATACTCAAATATGGTCATTGAATAAGAGGTGAATATTTTCTAAATTCTTTTTTACAGGGTACTATCATTTATGAGGAGTCTCTAAGTCACCTGGAGCCGTAGGATTTTAGTCACATACCATCTGTTCATCACATCTCTGATTGGATTTCCTCACCGCATCATGTCTCAGGGGTCACTTCTGTAGCCTATGACACAGATACTTAAACCAGTAGAGATAATGTGGAATGTCAGTATGGAAAAACAAACTTTAAAGTTCCAGTGGCCAGGTATACAGTATAATACTTCCACAATGCTTTAAGAAGATTTTTCAAAAGTTATCCAGTGCAATTTATGATTATCCCTATGCTTCGCAGAACTTCTAGCACTGCTCACCACTCAGAAGGTTCCATTCCATGGTCCATCTTGCTTGAACCACTAAGGCAGAAGGCACGACTTAACTGGAGAACTGGCTGCCAATAGCCACTAAGTTTGCATTATGATATAAATGTCTAAATGGCACCATCTTGCAATATTGCAATTTGCATCTTTCAGAAGCCTACATTTCTACATTTTCACACTGATAAACAATATCAGAAAAGTTACTTTATTTTTACAAAAGCTTCAGGTTCTCAGATACTCTAGAAAAGGATATATGATAGCAGATGGTTAATTTTCAGTGTAACTAAAATACATCCTACCCTTGGAAGATGGTTTCTCTCATTTTACATGTTTAAGTAACAGTCATCTTAGCAAATGCTACCCTTTGTCCTGCCATATGTAATGCAGGAGTGAGTTTCTTAGCTGTTCAAGAGATTAATTTTGTTTATATTTATCTGGGAGATGAAGGCTGAATAAAAACTGAAAGTAATTTTGATAAAAGTTACCACATGCTGCATAGGTTCTATTTAAAAACAATCAGTGTGCTACTACCAGCCTCTGGATATTTGTCTATGTACCATGTAATACGTGTAAATAGACATCACTTTTGGCTTGTGGTAGAATGTAGGTAAATGTTAAGAATATAAGTATAACAACAAAATTCCTGAGCAAAAGTGTGCCTCTTAAAAATAGTATTGCTTTATTGATAGATTGCTTTATTGATAGGTCATTATTAAAACAATAGATTAAAGAATGTTAGCAAATCATGAGGAAAAACTAATAAAATATGGAGTAGTTCAAAACAAATGTGACATATATTTGCTAATTTTTAAAATATTTACAATTTAAGTATTTACCTTTGTAATTGTAATGTTGGGGACATTGTTGTTTTGGGCTAAAACTTCATGTTGCTATACCCTGAGCGTACTCTGACGTTATAGCCTTCTCTTAAAGTAGCTGAGGTCACTACTCAGTATGTGAAAGTACTTTAACATAGAATGACTTCAAAGGAAAAATGTTTTAGCTATGATTTTGGACATGACTTAATTTTTTAAAATTTAAAGAGAAAAAATTAAAACAAAATTTCTTTTTGGGGGGTTGGGGAGGGTCTAGAGGGTGTTCAGGGTCTTACTACTAGAACTGACTTATAGTGATCCACCTGTTTACAGCCTCCCTAGAACTGGGATTACAGGCGTGTGCTACCATACTGTCTCAGTCACCATCTCAGCACACCTTGAGAGCAGAAGGCCCAGGGATCGACCCCCTGGACGCTGCACCTGCTTGCAAGCACTATAATCTATTGAGCTATTTGGCCTTTTGGTCGGCTGTAAAGATAGAGCTTCACCTTTGTTTTTTGTTATTTGTTGTTGTTTGGTTGGTTTTGTTTGTTTCTTTTGGTACCAGATATTGAACTCATGACTTTACTCTTGCCAGGCAGGCATTTATGCCACTGAGCTGTCTCTCCAGTCCTCAGAATTTCAAAACAAGACAATAAAAGGGTAACAATGGTTAATACATCATGTATTGTTATCTTTAAATTAGAGTAAAAGATATTGGCATTTAGTTGTCCAAACAGCATTAGCACAAAATTTTCTTTTAACTATGCACTAAGAGACATTAGTATAACTATCTTAACTAATGCACATATAATATATACATATATGTATATACATAAATATACACATATAAAACTAAATTTATATATGTATATATGTAAAATGAAAGAGAAAAGCATACATGTATATATCTATATGTATATGTTGTATATATGTTTGCTTTTCCATTTCATCTTTTCTCCACTCCCCCATCCCAGTTTCTTCCTTACTGAAAGTCCTTTCCATTTCACAGTATCTATTGTACATTATGGATCTTATATTATTTACTCTTTCAGCTTATCACACTAGGAAGACAATACAATGTTTATGCATATATATCTAGTTTATTTCACTCATGAGTATGATCTGGGTCAAATGGAACTTCTATACTACTTTTTTTGGAGAATCTCCACACTGATTTCCACAGTGGTTGACAGTTGTTGTACCAACCAAGAGTGAAGAAGAGTTCCTTTTTCCCCACAGCTCCACCACCTTTGGTTTTTGATTGACTTCTTGATAATAGCCAATCTTCCTGTATGAGAGTCTTTTATTTTAATTTATATATCTTAAATGCCTAATGATGTCAAATAATTTTTCATGTATTTATTTGCTATTTGTATTTCTTTATCTGAGAAGTATATGAAACATACATTTTTGATTAGGTCTCTAAAATTTGGAGATCTGTTTTGGGGGGTTTTGTTTTGTTTCTTTTTTTCTTTCCTTTTTTTTTTTCTGTGTTTTTGAGTTTCATACATTCTCAATAGTAACTCTTGGTCTGAGGACACCGACAAGCATTTTTTTCTGACTCATGGGCTGTCTTTTCACTCTGTTGGTAGTTTCTCTTGCTGTGCAAAAGTTTTTTAATAAGATGAGATCCCAGTTGTTGATTCTCTGTCATAGTTCCTGGGCAATGGAGGCCTTATTCACTGTCTTTGCCAGCACCAACGTCTTCAAGAGTTTTACCTATTCTATCTTCCAGCAGACTTAATGTTCCTGTTTTAATAGTTAGGTCTGTGATTCATTCTGAGTTTAGTATACAGTGAACAATACGGATCCAATTTTAGTCTTTGGCATGTGCAGAGACACTTTTTCTAGCTCCATTTATTAAAGAGGCTATCTTTGTCCCAATAAATGTATTTGGCACCTTTGTCAAAGCTAAGGTAGCTGAATATGTCTGGAGTTGTTTCTGAATCTTCTACTCTGTTTCAATGATCTTTAGGTCTGTGTTTGTTGTTTATTTGTTTATTTATCTGGCTTTTGGCCCCTATCATTCTGTTTTGGGATTGTTTTCTTGAATTCTGTGGGATATAGTACTAAATCTGTAGTACAGTTTTGGAAGCGTGGCCCTTTTCACTATATTAATTTTTCCTACCCAAAATCAAGGAGTATATTTCAATTTTATAATATTCATTTCAATCTACTATTTCAGGATACTATAAGTTAAAACATAGAGGTCTTTTACATCCCTCTTTAGCTTCATTGCTAGGTATTTCATTTTTAATGCCATTGTGAAAGGTGTTTTTGCCCTAATTTCTCTCTCAGTGAGTTTTTTATTTGTAATTTTTTGAGTGTTGGTTTTGTATCTAGCTATGGTAATGAATTTGCTCATTAAATCTGGCTGCTTTTAGTGGAGTTCTGGAGCTTCTATATAGACTATCATGTCATCTACAATTATTGAAAATTGAATTTCTTCCTTCCCTATTTTATTTCTTGTATTTCTTTCTCTTGTTTAATTGCTCTGGCTAAGGTTTCCAGGACTATTTTGAAGAAGAGTAGGTAACATGGACATCCTTGCCTTGTTCCTGATTTTAGAAAACAAACTTTCATGTTTTCACCATTTAGTATGATGTTGACTATTTGTCATTGTTAGTGTTTATCAGGTTGAGAAAAAGACCATCTATCCCAATTTCCTGAAGGGATTTTATCATAAATGGGTGCTGGACTTTGTCAAAAGCTTTTTCTGCATCTATCAAGATTATCATCTAATTTTTAGTATGGTTCTGTTAATATGATGTATTACATTTATTTTGGTTTACATATGTTGAACCATCCTGCATCCCTGAGATGAATTGTACATGTTTATAGAACATAATCTTCTTTATAACTTACTACATTTTTGAGAGTATCTTATTGAGAATTTTTGCATTTGGAATTTACAATTTCATAAAAGGTGTTACAGAGACAAACTGTACTCAAATTCAAAGTAAAATTTTCAGAAAAACTTGGGAAACATGTACTTAAGGCTGTTACCGTGATCACCTTGCTTAATTTGGTGAGCAAATGTATCATCAAAAGTACTGCTTTTAATGTAATGTTATGGGATTATAGAACCATTTGGTCTAGTGCTTTTAAAACTAGAACCAGATCTAATAAATTTATGCTTTCTTCTATTAGATAGTACTAGAATATAATATCCAATAGTTCATCCTTAACAATGTCTTTTTAAAACCAGTTTATAAGAATATGCAGCTATGGACATGTATGAGCGAAAACTGAGCATGTATACAATATAGCAATTCAGCTGTTGAGTTTTTCAGAATAAATAATTCAATTTTAATTTTCTATAATTTGTTTGCTTTTGCAAGTGTACAATCACTTAGATATCTTTTTTTTTTCTTTACCTGAGCATCTATGGATGACTAATTGGAAGTTCATAGCCTAGGACAGTTTTTTGTCTGCGTGTTTTTCTTAGTAGGAAAACACACATAGTAAAGGCAGGTAGGGCACGGATAGGCTGATTAGGACTGTAAATTTGATTTCTAGTTTGCAAGACTGATTATTTTCTGGCTAAGTCTTATTTCTGGAGAAAGAGGGTGCCTGTATTTCTATACATCTTCCATACATACTATCTTTTTCTCTGTAAGATTGCAAAATTCTAAGTTAATTAATGATATGTTTAGGCCAGTAGTACCAAGCCAATTTTCTCTCCTTGCTTGGGAAAATCAATCAGGGCTGCTTGTGAGACACTGGTTATCTCATCAGTCCTGGGTCCTGATCTAGTCAGATCAGAGCTATGCTTCACAGCCAGTGTTACCCGAGGATATCATTCTCGCAGCGCTAGTGAGACACTTTCCAATTTGCACACAGATAATCCAAAACAACTGAACCCACTTTGTGCCCTGTCTTCTCTCCCACAAGCATGCCTTCCTATCTATATAAAAATGGAGTACAACCTATCTGGGTTTTACCAGTTTTTCTAATATTTTTCAGTCTTGAATGAGATCTGAAAAGGAATAGAACAATTGTAGTTCAAAATATGCGATTTTCCTCTTCAATATCAGAATTCTTTCTGATGTTATCCAAAAGCATCGTGAACCTTATTATACAGTAGTAATACCCATTCAAATGTTTTGGCTCAGTAGGTAATACTGCAGCTGATGAAAACTAAGCAGGTAGTTCATATATTGGAAAATTAATATAAACATTTTTGGTTTTATTTCAATGAAATATTCTTTTAAAAATGTTTGAAATTCTAAGTATCAGTATGAAAAGATCATCTCCTACAATGAGGGAATAAATGTATTAATTCTATAAGAACTTGCTGAACATCAGACAAATGTCAGTGCTCTCCTAACTGAAAATAAAACAAGAAACAAGAAAGGCAAGATTCTTCTCCCTAAACAACTTGTATTCTAGTAATATCCAATAAGTGAAGGACACACTTGTGGAACCTAGAACTCAAATTAAAAGCACTAGACTCAATGGTTCTACAATTCCATGCCATTAAGAGCAGTAAATACTTTTGATGATACATTTACTCATCAAATTCAATGGCCAGTTAAGGTACATTTTTTTGCTAAAATATTTCAGCAGTGAAGTGAACCATAAAAACACTGGATTTGGTCAGAATGCAATTTAGAAATATTCATCTGATAGGAGTTTGCCTCTTTGTAAAAGCAAGTTTTGATTTCTAAAAAGCTTGCCCATTATGACTTCACCTTGTGCTCTGAAAAACTACTATGAAGATAACTATATGTGATGCATTAATTGTTGTAACTCTCATTCTGACCTGTTTGGAAACTCTATTTTATTGTTTTTTTGCTTGGTTTTTTTTTTAGGTTTTTTAAGTTAATGTCTATTTATTAGCAATTAGTGAATTGATTGCTGTACTGTGAAGGAATATCATTTATGGCGTTTGAGGTTTTCCTTTGCTTCTTTTTACTACTCTTGAATTGAGGATCTACAGCATATTTCTTCAGCTAATTTGGTTTCTTCCTATTTGCTGGAAGCCCAGTTTGCAGGCAAATGCCAATACTATGGAGTTTGAAGCTAAACTTCAAAAAAGGTGCTTTGGACAATAAGCATCCTCATGTGCTGCCCTACTATTATCCTTTAGACACATTTTGGCCAAATGAAAATATAGTAAAAGATGTGAGGAAATGGAAAGCTATTTTTCAATTGAAAACTTTTCACTGGTGAAACATTTTCCTGAAAGATACATCACTCACATTGAGAATAGGCCAGACATTGTGACCTGCAATCGAAAAGCCTGTGCCTGGTGGACTGAAGTTGTTCCCAGAGCCCAGCCTGGTAATTTGTGTCCGTGATGATCCCTTCCCACAGGCCACCAGATTCACCCCAGTGAGATGCACCATGCCTTCCAAACTCTGGCTTAAATCAGAAAGGAAAACCAGCCTTCACTTATTATGAAACAATGGATACAAGATGAAACATTCAAAATATAAACTAAAATGCTGTTGCCCAGACAACAGAGCATGACAAAAGTGGGAAATGCTAATGTGCTTTACTTTGTAAAGTAACAAAGATTTTGTTTGTCTTTAATCTGTGTTTTCTTCTATGTCCTTATAGAATCACTTAGATTACTTTCATTAGTTTAGAAATGTGTGGTCTGTCTCAACAGAGATGGTTTAAAGATTGATGGGATTTAAGGAAGTTGGATCTTTATGTGGATGCAAGAATAAGTTAATGTAAGACTTTTATATGAGGCAGGCTTTTAAAATTTTTAATGAACATGTCTTAATCTAATAAAATACTGCCACAGGCCAGTTGCATAATAAGATGACAGTTATGTATTTCCAAGGTTCTTCACAAATTTTAAGGGCAATTAAAATACTGCATGTAGGAAATGGATAAACTTAACAGCTATAGAAAAAGATATAAGTGTGATATTGAAATGTCCTGCAAATTATTTTAACTATTTAATTAGGAAAAATATAGCATCATTTGTCAGATAATTTTTTAAGTCCATATTACCATAACTCACTATATTAAAGTCTTTCAAATGAAAGAATTAGTCATGGAATAACATTTTCTATAATTAATGACATATTTAATTTTCTTATATAGTCATATTGTTATCTTTACTCCTAATCAAAATATAATTTAGAGAATGTATTATTTCATCCAAAAATTAACAGCTGACTTATAAAAAACACTTAGGTTAATTATTGCCTTTTGAAATTTTATAATATACTGTAGCAGAAAATTAATGATGCTCACAGTATTCAGCATAGTTCATCACTCATATTTTAATTAAAATATGCTATTATTAATAATATACATTCTACAGATATAATATATGCCAATTGCTGGTCATCTTATGCATATTCTATATAATTGTATAAGATAAAGACACTCATCCTGTTTATTAATATAGTCTCCCAGAGTAAAATTTGCATTCATTATATTTATTTGTGTGCAGGATTGCATAAATTTAAAGCATGACAAATGGTGTTTCCCTGACATTTTCTCAAGATTCTGATCTGGTCGAGAATTCATTTTTCTTTCATCTTGTCTCAGACATATGCACATGTTAAGTTAGCCTGAACACACGAGTGTCTTATGTGATAGCATTTCTTTTTTGTTGTTGTTTGGGTTTGGTTTGGATTTTTTGTATTTTAGGGAAGGATCTACAGGGTGTTCAGGGTCTTATAACTAGATCAGACTCAGTGATCCATCTGTTTACAGCCTCCCAAATGTTGGGATTACAGGCATGTGTCACCACGCCCAGTCTCAATTGCCATCTCAGTGTGTCCCAGGGGCGGGGCCAGCAGGGCAGGCCTTGGAGTCAAACCCATTTAAGTACCTCAACACTTCTAGGTTCTTTCTTTGCTTTGTCCTATTGTATTCAGTGGTTACCTTTATAGCAATGATTAGTGATTGGCTTTCTCCAAACCAAAGTCTACTGTTATAGGAAAAATAAGGTACGTCCCTGGACTAATATTTTTGAAACCACAGGTATGAAAAGAGCATAGAGTGTACCTTAGTGGTTTTACTGTAGAAGATAATTGGGAGACCTTAGAATTGCTATGGAATAACAGGAAGTTTGAAAAACATAAGGTATTACTAGTGAAGATGTCTATATTAATTAGTATAAAATAAAATTTTATTATTTTTATAAGATAATACCAGACAATTTCTGTTCATGGTTGTGATTACAAGTAAAATATGTCCATTAGTTTGAAGAGAGTTCTAAATGAGCATAGAAGGCATTCGTTGTCACAAAATAATACAATCCAGCCTTTTAAACCTTAAGAGATATGCAGCTAAGGTCCTCAAATACAACATTTCGCTTGTAATTTACTTTTTTTTAACTACCTGTATTCTAGAGGTTAATAGACAAAACTGTGCTTGTGTTATTGCTATAAAAAATATCCAAGATGGTTGAAACAAAAATTGCATATATGCATTATAATAAACCTAATTATAATTAATGTACATTTATAAAATTGTTCCTGATAAATGGGGTTCTACGTTAGGTTTCTCTATAAGGAATTTTCATTGCGACACCAGAACTCAAGGTGGGTTATAACAAGAAGTCTTTTACAAGAAGAAAATTCAAGAGGGCAACTGGAGAAATTTATTTCTGAATGGGAGAATCCAATAAATTTGGAGGGACAGCTCAACCTTCCCTGAGGGTGAGGCTGGGCCGGCATCCCATGGTCCCCTGCAGCTGCCTAAGCATGCCTAAGCAAACTGCTGAACTATCTCGCTGGTCTACCAGCCCTCAAGTTTTCCTTTCTGGCTTATGCCATACACGGAGCAATAAGTATATGCAAAGGAAGGTCAGAGAATCCTACAGGTAGCAACTGCTCAGTCACTTGGAAAGACAGAGGGCAACACATAAAAATAAACAACCTCGACGTGATCGAGTTATCTGAACTACAAATCATTTGGCATATGAATTTTGCCCCAATTTTATAGCAAGAATAGAGAAAAGTGTTTAGGGATGGATGTAGCTCAGTGACAAAGAGGTTTCTCTTTGTCTACCAGACAAGAGGTCCTGGATTTACTCTCCAGCACAACAACAACAAAGTAGACTAAAAGAAGATTCTAATTAATGTTTGTAAGTAGTAGGAAAACAACTGATTTCTTTGAAAGTTGAAAATGTTTTAGCATTTTTGTTAATCACAACTCTCAGTCTGGCAGGTTTTTTTGAAATACACATAAAAAAAAAATGCATCCCTTAGGAATTATACCCCTAAGAGTAGGTGCAGGGAGAGCTGAGTGTGAACCTTTCCAAACATTTGTCAAGATATAACTATGTAACTTTGCATTAGCGGCATTTTTCTGTAAGATGCTATTGGATGCATTACCATTCTATCGGGCGTTATAAGGCATAAACACGCTACACAAATGAAAATGACCTGACTTTGTAATTTGTTTCATTAAAGGGATTTACCATAATTCATTTAAATACACTAGATTTTCAGAACCATGTTTTCATAAGACATTAATAAGAAGTCCTATAGTGAAAGCAGACAAATAGTCCTGCAGTACAGATCCTTCTAGTAGAATTTATATTTTGACCAAATGTCTGCAAAGACTCAGTGATGGGGAAAAAGATTAATTTCAATGAAGGACGTAAAACAAATTCTCTCATGTTGTCCTAGCAACATTTGTTTAGAGAAATTGCCAGCACCATTTTTACAGCACAGGACAACTTGTTTCATAATACTTAAAAAAAATAATATTGAAAGATATATAGTAAATGACAATGCTAATATTTAAAACCAGTTGTGTTGAAATGGTTCTTTGGTATTCCCAGGTCAACAAATCACAAGAGAGACACTTGAAATAGGTATATATTCATTTGGGTAGACCATCCTTTTAGTCAGACAGCTGAGTTTTCCTTAGCCACGACCTCCTGATTTTATTTCTTCAAAGAATAAAGACATTGTGCTCTTCTATCTTTCACCTGACATTCTTAACAGGAAGTGTGACACTTTAGACTAATATGCAACAGCCTCTGCAGGGGTGCTGAAAACATCAGCTGGCAACTACTTCCAGGAGTAACGGTGGGTTTCTAGATTTATAAATTTTTAGTCAAAGCAACATCTCCCTGGGCATCAAATGATAAAACTTTCCATGTTCAAACCATTTTTGTATTATATTGAATGTAGGTGGTTTGGGTGAGAGATATGGCAATTCTCTTGAACAGATGACTTTCCCCCTAGAATACTACGTAAATCTAGATTTTTATGTGCATTGACTCTTTCCACTAATTCAGGAATCCCATTGTTTCAAAATAAAGCCTGATATACAAAGTAAGTTTTTCTGTTGAGTGAAACAGATCTTGCTATCTAAATATCAGTCTATTCTGGGACCAGCGGCTCCATTCACTTACCTTAAAAGTTATGAAGAAATCATAATGTACTAGATTTACGCTGACTATAAAACAAATTAACCACAAATTCATTGTCTTAGTGTAGAACACACCAAAATTTTCATGCAGTACATGGAGAAGATGCATGGGCAAGGAATTAATGCAAATGAAATATCATATAGAATGAGACTGCAGAGATAACTTTGGATTATAACAAAATGGCATATGAGAACTGCCCTTATTTCAGTTCTCAAGACAGCAATAATATGTGATTTAACAGTGTACAAGTTTCCAAGTAATTGGGTTTTTCTAAGATGAAGAGAACTATTAAAATCTATTATTTAATACAGGGTGTTAATTTTTAGCTCTGTAAAGATATAAAATGGCTGACTACCATTAAAATATGACTGCTATTCTATAAGCCAGTGCAGTAAACAAGATATTCAACCCACTCTTTGGCATCCTGTTTGAAGCAGATAAATGACCATATTTTTTTTTTGTTCACCTGAGTGGATGTTTAGCTGTCTAGGTGCAGCCACCATGCAACTCCTAGTGACTTGGCTATGACAAGCCTTGCTGGTGCACGTGTGTCATTCTGCAAGTCTCCAAGGTACACAGCTCTGTCTGTTCTAATGACCATGCTCAGCAAGCACCAGCTTTTGAAGGAGACTCCACTAATTAGCTTAGTTGCTACAGCATCTGGTAACTGGTTGGTGGGATAAACAAAAAGGACTCCTGAAGCGAAGGATGAAGAAATGAATTCTCCAAGCCTCAAAGAGCAAAATGATATGATGAGCACAAAACCCACAGCCCTGAGGGGTGCTAGCTCTCGTATTGCCTGTGCTTTAACATTGCGGGGCACTAAATGCTGGGCCAAAGCACAGATAATTAGTATTGCGCGATATTCAGTATTTTAGTTTGGCACCCATTTTGTAATACAATAAAACTTATCGTTCATGAGTCTGCCTGCCTTTTCAGAAAAACAAACAAGTGAGAACAATTTGATCTGTGCTGCTCCGACAGACACTGATGCAGGTGGTTTAAAAACAAAGCATTTAATCAGGCAGGGCTTTACTTAAGCTACTTGATGATTCATCATCCAGCCTCTGCTCATTGTCAATTGTGCCTCTCAGAGCTATTATTTATAGAATATTTAAAGAGCCTGGACTGCATGTGCCTCTGTCTTGGGTTCTATTGTACTATAAATTATAGCTCCAATTTGTTTCAAATTTGCCATGGACTGTCAGGGTGCCAACTCATTCTCTATTCAGATGAATACTATATAGTAGCTATCCTGAGAAGTACTATTGTCACTATTAATTTATTGCCAATTCTGAAATATACCTAGATGGCAGTTTTGTCACGTGTTAGCCTGATAAAATCACTATACTTCCAGAACCCCATATGTTTTACTTTTTGTATCAGAAAAAAATAATGGCTTGATGAATGCTGGGTAGATTTTGGCCAGTTAAAATGGCCTTTGCTATACAATATTGCTCAGGATGACGCACTTTCTTGTCATTCCTGAAAAAGAAACCAATATTTGTGACATTTCCTAAATGAAGCTTGGACATTGTTTAAACCACATTCTGTGACCTGAGGGATCTTTGTTTTATTTTTACTTTCTTAAGATGACTGTTAAAAGCAAATCAGAATTGGATTAAAGAAAGGAAAAAAATAACATTGAAATGGCAAAAACATGCTAATTCTTAGCATATAGTAATTATGGTAAAATAGATTACTTTCCTTTGTTACTTCTAGAAGCAAAACATTCTATTTTCTCCCTCACTGTGCCCTCAGCCTTTAGTGGCACATTAGGGACTCAGTACAGGCGATGGAAATTGATGCGTGAATGAATGTATCTAAAGTTGATCATGAAGCTGGAGAAAGTTTATTTTGCTTTCTTTTCATTGTACTATTCTCTTTTTTTCTTTAAAATGAAAACATTATTTCATAATGGAGTAAAAGGAGACTAGCAATAGTTATTGGGATGCATGCATTGTTATTTCTCCAGTAGCTACTCAGAGTCAGGAGTGATGATGCACACCTGTAATCCCAGCACTTAGGAGGCTGAGGCAGGAGACTCACTCTGAGTTTAAGGCTAGCCTGAACCACACATGGAGACACTGCCTCAAAACAAAAACAAAGTAGTTACTCAGTGCAAGACATAGACCAAAAAGATTCTTACAAAGAAGCAAACACATGATAACACAAGCTTGTTTCAATAAACTAAGATAAACCAATAGTGTAAATGAAACCAATTAGCATTTTAGAATATGCTCAAGTATGAGAATAAGCATGAGACAGCGAATTGAAAGACTGAATCTTCCCAATGACCACACACATACAGTTTTCATATACAGTTATGAGAAATGTATCTGTTACAATTGCCTCCTACAGCTCTTGGGCGGCTTATGTGCAGTTGGTTCATGTTTTATTTCCCAGCATAAAGTGCAGCAAATCATAAATAGTACAGGAGCTTTGGTTGGAAGATCTACCCATACTACATGCACAGCACCATCGTTACTAAATCTTAAGTTCTCATCCATCTAAAAAATCAGTTTAGGTGTTAGTCTTGGAGTGGTAAAAGTTGGAATAACACACCAGGAGGAATGTCTGAGAGAATTTAGGGACCCAGGGAACATGAATTTTCATACAATTTAAAAAATCGAAACACAGAAATAAGTTTGGCAACCACACAAATACTACTTTGCCAGGAAAGGGCTCTTTATGCTTGTTGATAAAGTGTTCCAGGAAGGAATGAAGGTGGGGCGCAGAGACAGAACCTCAAGCAGTCCCATGCTGGAAGGGACGAGGAAAGTAGATCCAATTTCTCCCTAGCGCTGATCTGCTTTGCTTTGGACCCATAGCCAGAACTGATTTTTAAATTACTCAAATGTCAAAAACAATTCCTAAGGGTACATCCCTGCCCACAGAGGTTTTACTTAGGTGTTTTTTAGGGTGAATGATATGGAGGCAAACTATTCAGACCTACTTATCAGTTAAAGAACTATAATAGAGTTCTTGAACTACTTGAAAAATCCAAAAGGAATTTCCTTTAGCTGCTTCACTGATGGCCTTAGAGAAATAACATATTAATTTGCAATTAGAACGTGTCATCTTTCAGGACATTTGGCTGAGGTGAAACCTGAAATTAGACATATTAAATTGCACGTCACCTCCACCCACAGGGCTGGCACCTGTTGTCTTCCCGTGGCACGGTTCTGGGTAGGGACCCACTGGGCACATCTAGAAGTCACCTTGACCATGAAAATGTTATCCCTGCAAGTCACATCTTCCAACTTAACTCTATTTCCCATTGTTTGTGTTCTCTAAGTAAAATGACATTGGACAAATAAGGCAGTTTTTTATTACTTATTAACTGAATGGAAATTTTATGTTTGACATATGATAATTAGCTATCGAGATGTTTAACAGGTAATAAGCAACTGACTTAAAATAACCTCATCTGGGGTGGGGTCCTACTCTCTTTCATTATTGCAGAAATCCAATTGGAAATTCGAAGGCAAAACTTATATGTAAATATCTACTTTATATCAAAACTATTCAAGTTTTACCCATTTGCTGTACTCATGGTAATTTATTTGGAGAATTTTTTTCAATAATGGCATATTTGTTATCCCAAATAACTTTATATGTTTCATTTGGGTTTTTGTTAAACAGCAGCATGTGAGGAAAAGTAAGATATGCAGCCCATCTATGTTTAAAATAATGAACACTAAAAATTAAACTACCACATGCTAAAAATACTTAAATTACTATAATATTGCTCGCTTTGTATTTCTCTCTGCTTTTATTCCAATGTTAATGAGGAATTTAAATTCTATTTTTGGGTTTGGGACCATCCTGAGTACTATATGAAAAGGAAGTGAAGATGGAATCTTTATCTTAGTATTAACAACCATTTTCAGGGAAGCTAATTGAAGTCTTTATCTGAACCTTGCAAATAGGTGAACTTTGAATGTAGGTTCTCTGTTCATATCCCTACTGAGATTTTCTTTTCAGTTTTCTAATCTCAAATTCCTAATGTTTCTCATCCTTTCTCATTAACATGGCTTCATTTTGGCATAATAGTTCAATAGAATTACAAGGATATTTTGAAATAATTAAAAGAGAAAGACAACTTTTCAAGTGCTGAACAACAG
The DNA here is from genome assembly GCA_004027025.1 of Myocastor coypus. Classification (NCBI taxonomy): domain Eukaryota; kingdom Metazoa; phylum Chordata; class Mammalia; order Rodentia; family Myocastoridae; genus Myocastor; species Myocastor coypus. The sequence continues at coordinate 3,383 of PVJA010001436.1, read as the reverse complement.
TGTAGGAGCTCTGCGGAGTTCTGCCCAGCCACCGCTACACATCCTGCCATATCAAGGCGCGATAGAGCAAGGGTCAGAACTCAGAGGGTGGGAAGTTTCACACGCTTGATCTTCAGACACACCTTTTGGGTTTCGTCAGTCCATCTTGACTATTACCAAACCAGCTTCAGAGAAAATTTAATGATTAATCATAAAAGTTTTCATTGCTATCAGTCTGTTGTAGCAAAATTTTATAACATGAATAACTTATAAATACCAAAAATATATTGCTTATATTCCCAAGGCAGAGAAATCCAAAACCAAGGCTTTATGAGATTCCATGCATGGTAAGCACCCTTCCTCTTTGAAGACATCTTCTTTGTGTCTTGTTATTGAAGCACATTCCATGAGGCTCCTTACAAGGACCTTAACTGCATACATGCGGGCCATATGCCCACACATTAATAGCCTTCCAAAGGCTCCACTTTTTAATATCATCACACTGGAGATGAGGTTTTAAAATGTGAATTTGAAGGAATGCAAACACTGAAGCCATAGCACTGTTATTAAAAGTGATATCATTTGTTTTCAACAGCACTCTTATAAAGAACAAGGAGAAAACAATATTTTCTTGTCCTTTATTTGGTAGTTTTTTGGGAGCATATATTTTACCTCTGCCAAGATATTGTGTGTGAGTAAAGATGGACAGGAAAGGAGGAAGGAAAGAAGAGGCAGAGGGAGAAAGAAGAGTGGGTGAAACAAAGAGACACAGACAAAGACAGAAAATGGCAAACATTTAATATGGTGTCTTCACTGTGGTCATTTATCAAGTTAAGTGTATTGTCTTCAGTCTTGAAATTTATTTTTGCTTTTTGAAGACTAAAAACAAAGCAAAAACAAAAAGCAGAATCAAGTACAGAAACAGGATAACATACAGCAAAACATATGTTACAGATTTTCAAATCAATAGTTGATTAACAGTGGTTGATATATTATCTTTTATCATCAAATCTTTTGCCCAGATTAACAGATATAGCTATGAAGATTGGACATATGAATGAATATTAATGCTTTCCTTGAAGCAATTTTAAATTTTTGTTCTTGTCTTCCTTTATTACCTTTTTTAAAAGAATTATTTTAAAGAGAATGTAGCAATAATTGATACAATGTTAGAAATGGTACACATTTAGAAGACCAAAATGCCAGGGATTCAAGAATGCTTTTTTGTATTAGGAGGACATTGCTGTCCTCGGTGTAGCTGATTAGTTCCCAGATATCAGCACACAGAGTTAGTCAAGGTGAAAATTCTACACCTTAACCGCTATTTTAAAAAACTAATGGAAATTATTAGCACAGCTGCCTCAGCCATCCTGTATATATACTTACATGTTTTCCCCCTACCTTTTTTAAGGTCAAGCTTATTGTTTAATGTTAGTATTTTTCTTTGGCTAAGTGTAAATGAGTTGATGGGTAAGAAATAGGGTGTTCTCTGGAAGTATGCATAAGGATAATTTCTGTAATAAGAAAAACTAGTGTAAATACAAGTGCTTTCCTCTGTATTGAGCAGAGATACTCTTTCTGAATGGAAATGTAGTCACTTAGGAAGGAGTACCCTAGGAATAATTGAATGCAAACATCAATACCGTAACTGCTATTACATGCATTGAATAAATTATTACGTAAAATTTAATAATATTTTGAAAACATCTGAAACATTTTGACATGAAGCACACGGTCAAAGAGTCTCAACATACATTGCTTAGACTTGAATATTATTTCTGTGGTAGGCAATTTATTTCATTGTCCCAGGCATCGGCTTCCTCATCCATAAAATTGGGGACACAGTAACATCTACCTCATTAAACTGACCTGAGATTAAGCAAGCTAATGTCTCACTTTTTTTATTTGCATGGAAACTTCACAAGATTGTCACATCTTTTGAGGATGCCACCCAAATACTTGCAGGAATTTTGACATTTTAATATTAAAATTTACATCAAGAATGAAAAAAGTTTTTACTTTCAAAATTAATGTCTGCCCAGGACATTTATCTATTGACTCAGTAGTAGATTATTCTGGGTCATTAATTGAGATTTGACCTCCTGTATAGTTGTTTTGTTGACCCATATAGAAAAATTATATAATACTAAAAATATGCAGATTATCATCCTAAAACATTTGGTTCATAATAATTTCCTTTTGAATTTCATAGAGAAAGGAAGAGTTTTAAAAATTAAGAGAAAGACCATGCATGTTCACACACACACATATAAAGCCAGCACTTGTGAGACTAAGACCAGAGAGTAACTGTGAGTTTGAAGTCAGCCTGGGATACATAAGTAAATTTGAGATCAACCTAGACTACAGTAAAACCTTGTTTTAAAAAAAAATCAAAAAGAAAAGAAAGAAAGAAAGAAAGAAAGAAAGAAAGAAAGAAAGAAAGAAAGAAAGAAAGAAAGAATATTGCCTTAGCATCACAGTTTACTAGGTCAAGGAGGCTTTATTGATTTCTCTTTGTTAATGACAGAAATCTTAAAAAATTCAGTATTATTCAGAATGGATTAAAACATAATCATGTTTGAGGAATTTCACTTTGAAATGCTTATATTAGTTTAAGTAAATTTCAAGTTTACTGTCAGTCTGTGGGTCTTTAGGAAGACTGTGTGTCTTCCTAAAATCCCTGATAAGTGACAACTTCATTAATAATAAAAGTACAAAAAACTAAAGAAAAAATGACACAAATTTTTCCTAAAACAGTGAAATTACTAACGGTTTAATACTTAAAGTTCAATTGGGTAGTAACAAGGGCAAGTAAAACAAAATAAATGCAAAATAAAATTAAGTGGAAAAGAAACCCTTACATTATGCAATGAGCTTTTCATGAGATAATCACTTGTGTGTATAGGAAGGTCTGCTTAGGATGATACCAGCTTGGATGATATCAGGGTTCATTGATGAGCATGAATTTTCTATCCTTAAATTAATAGTTATAAAATCTATTGCAAATCAGATTTTAATCTTGTCTTTTTTCTTACTATACAGACTAGGCTATCCAATTTTCTTTTACCTCAGGATACTTGATGATTTTCTATTCAAATATAGGAGAACATTTCCATTTTTTTTAGCTCATATCTCAAAATCTCTTTGAGTTGCAAAACTTTACCTGAATTGAAAGTTTAATAAGAGCCCAAGGTCAGCGATCTTGATGAGATAGTTCAGTAGAGTGAATATGGATTTTGACTCTGAGCCATTGTAATGGAGAACCAAGGAGATAATGTGAGAAATTCTAAGAATTCTAAGATTTGCTAAAGGTTGTACATCCTGGGTTCTACCAGGCATCCCCGGCTGACAGAACTGATTGATAAATGCTTGCTGAGGGTTTGGTTTTTTTTTTTTTTTTTTTT